>PVJI01022689.1:0-24824 GCA_004026765.1 Micronycteris hirsuta
GAGCTCCCTTCTATGTTACTTCTTGTTTCCCCGTTGCTGCCTTTAAGATTCTCTCTTTGTCTTTAAAACTTGGCATTTGAATTATGATGTGTCTTGGAATGGGCCTCTTTGGATTCCTCTTGATTGGGACTCTGTGCTTCCTGGATTTGTCTGACTTTTTCTCTCATTAAATTAGGGACGTTTTCCATCATTACTTTTTCAAATGGGTTTTCTATCCCTTGCTCCTCTTCTTCTCCTCTGGTATCCCTATTATATGGATATTATTACGTTTCATGTTGTCCTACAGTTCCCTTAACACCTCTTTGTTCTTTTTTATTGTTTTATCATTTTCTTGCTCTTTCTGGGAATTTTTTTTCTACCATGTCCTCCAGGTCGCTGATTCAATCCTCTGCTTCACCTAGCCTGCTTTTGATTCCTTCTACTGTGTTCTTCAATTCAGAAATTGTATTCTTCATTTCCTCCTGGCTCTCATTGATAGTCTCTATGTCCTTTTTCATGCTGGTGTAGTTCGCAGTAAGTTCCTTGAAGCCTCCCTGTAGTTTTTGGTAATTCTCAGTGAGTTCATTGAGCTTTCTTATAAGCATTCTTTTGAACTCAATATCTGATAGTTTACTTGCTTCTATTTCATTTAGCACTCTTTCTGGAGATTCCTCCTTTCCTTTTGATTGGAGCTTTTTTCTTTGTCTTCCCATTTTGGGGGAGGCTCTTCTTGTTTGCTTCTGCTTCTTAAATTTATCTGTTTTGACTCCCTGTCTTTGTGGTGTGAACTTCTATGGTAGGAGACCTGTGAGATTCAGTGGTGCAGTTTCCTTGATCTCCTGAACTTGATGCTTTTGGGATGCCCTTTATGTGATTTATATTGGCTCTCTAGATGTAATTGGGTTTTGATTGTTGTTGGGTTGTTCTTTGGTGGGTCCTTCTCTCCCACTGGTTGACTGAGGGTCACTCCGCCCACTACATCTTGTATGCTATTTTGCAGGTGCACTGTTTTTTCTTTCTGGATCTGCCTCTGGTGATGTCTGAGGGTGACCCCATCTGACCTTAGGCAGCCTGTCGGAGACTTCCAGGGATCTACTGTCTTTGGCTGACTCCTTCAGTTGTTAATCTACTTACTCGACACTCAGCAGTCAGGTTTAAGCACTGCAGGGCAGGGCAGGATCCCTCCTGGAGTCAGAACTATTGCTTCCCCTCAGGCTGCTGCCACACGGAGGGGATTGGTCTGCCTGAGAAAGATGGCTGCTGCTGTATGAGGGATGACTCAGCACTGGGATCCTGGTGTTTACTCTCTCAGTTCTCTCCCCAAAGCCTCTGTGTCCTCAATCTCTCCTCACGTGTCTTCAGTTCACTCCCCCCTCCTCTGCCAGAGCCCAGGGTAAGTGGCTGCAAATGAAGACTTATGTGTTGGTCCTTTAAACAGCTGTCTCTCCAGCTGTCATTTCTGGCAGAGAGTAACCTTGCTTCTTTTTGTCACTGGTTTGTTATCTCTGTACTTTTTGGGCTCTAGTGCTCTTGGCTGGGGATCCCATCATAGGGTTTAGACCCCACACTTCTCAGGGGGATCCGGCCAGCTGCTAAAGTATCCCTCCGGTGGCTCAGCTGCTGCCTTTGGCCATCCAGCCAGCCCTCTTGTGTTTCCACTGCACTCCTTACCAGTCAGGTTGTGATGAAGCTGATTCTTATGTCCCAGGTGATAAGTCTTTCTCACTGCTATTCAGTTGTTTGTCCTGGGTGATTTCTCCACAATTTAGTTATAATTCCAGACTGGTCCTGGGAGGAGGTTAGTGTGACTTCCACTCTCTCCTCCACCATCTTGGATCTACATTTATACATATTTTTAAAAAATATTTTATTTATTTACTTTAGAGCTAAGGGAAGGAAGGGAGATAGAGAGGGAGAGAAACATCAATGTGTGAGTGATACATGGCTCTCAGTTGCTTCTTGCTCACCTTTAGCTGGGGATCTGGCCTGCAACCCAGGCCTGTGCCCTGACTGGGAATCAAACCAGTGACCTCTTGGTCCACAGGCCGGCTCTCAATTCACTTAGACACACCAGCAAGTGCCATATTACATTTTTAATTAATACCACTCTTAATCAGTACTAGTTGCCACTGTTAAATGTTGTTTAGTTTAAATAACAGAATTTATGTAACAGAAAGTAAACAACACATAATAATACATAATTTCATATAAGAACTTATTTTTCATATTTGTGAAGTAATATTTTAAAAGTAATAGCATACATGTGTATAATTATTTATTTTATATTCCTGTGGTTGGGAGGTGGTCTGGTATGGCATGGTTGTGTCTTGGGTTGTCTTTCTAAAAAGTAGGTCATCTTATTTGTCACTCAGCATCATGCTTCTGAGATTCATCCATGTCATGTCTCAGTAGTCAATTTTTGTCATTGCTAAGTAGTATTCCATAGTTTGGATGTACCACTGGGTTGTTTTTTTTTTTTTTAAATCCACTCGCTAGCTGGAGGACCTTTCTACTGTTTCTAGTTTTCTGGTGATTATGAATAATGCTGCTAGAAATAGGTAGATACAGGATTTTATATGAACATGTGTTTTTATTTCCTTACTGAGAAATGGAATTGATAGCTTTCATGATAAATGCATTGCAGATGGAGGCGAGGTCCAGGCTCTTGCTGGTTGCAAACAAAGAATTGGACTGACAACACAGATATTATAAAGCAAAGCAAATGGGAAATTTATTAAGGAAAGTACACTTCCCAAGACAAGAGAATGGGCCATCTCTGGCCCAGGAATGACTCTCTTCTGTTGAACAGTTACAGGCTTTATAGGGTTTTGCTTAAAGTTCAACTCATGCAATTTCCCACAGTCCTCTTTGATTACCCACTTGGGGAGGAACCACAAATGGTAATTATTATCAGGTGTCAGAAGGCGATTCTCAGAAATGTGGAGACTGACTGATGACAGCTACAGTGTCTCATGGTTTCCTGTTCCATTTCCTGCCCCAAATGGATGTTTGACTTTCTGAGAAACTCCCAAATTGTTTTCCAAGGTGGCTGTACCATGTTGCATTCCCCCAGCAATGCATGAGTTCCTCTGGATCCTAGATAGCACTTGATAATTTCAGTTATAATTTTTTTCCCTTTTTCAGCTATTTGGAGAGAGATATAGTGGCATTTCATTATTTTAAAATTTCATGGCAGCCATTCTGCTGGACATTCACAATGGCCTCAAATGGAACTGAGATCAAAGAGAAAGCTCCTCTGAAACTGAAGGACGGGACTGGCATGGAAAAGCTCCTGAGAAATGTGTGTGACTTTGAGCATATTCTGGGTAAAGAATCAGCTTTTGGCAGAAGATGAGTAGTAGGAAGGGCACCTACCAGACTCTCCCCTCCCCTGGAAGCTCCCACCAGAGCCCTAAAATTTCTCCCACAGAAAGGAGTGAGGAAGGGGGGGGCAGGAACTCCTGCTCAGAAAGATCTCTCTAAGAGGGTGGCAGCCATGAGAGCTCTGAGAGGACCGTCTGCTGTCCATCTTGTCCCCTGCTCTATCCCAGGACCAGGCTCACTACCAGCCTCATAAGAGTTTCTGTGGGGTGAATGAATGAGTGTCTAATTTAAGTTGCTCCCTCTCCCCATGCCTTCGTGAGCATCACTCAGAAGCAATGACTGCACTCTGCCAGTCTACGGGAAGTCCTCTTTGCTCACCCCAGGTCTAATCTGTGGCCCATCTGTGTTCGTGTTTCCTCACTACCTCTCACACTGGTCCACCCCACTGCCCCTCCTTTCCCACTGCTTCTCCTCTGGCTACTGACACAGCCTTGTAACAACTCTTGCTTTCTAATCTATCTTGTCCGCAGTGGACGCCGAATTCACAATCCCAGCTCTAATCCTCACCACTCGCACCCAAGCACCTGCACTAGCTCCTGGGTGCTCCTGAGAGAAAAGCCAACAAGCAGTCTGGCCCCAGCTCCCTTCCTGCCTCCCAGCACCTGCTGGCCTTCTGTGAGGTTAGATCCCATCTTCATGTCTTTTATACTGCCCTTTTTTTTTTTCTTAGATTTTATTTATTTTTTAGAGAAGGGAAAGGAAGGAGAGAGAGAGGGAGAGAAACATCAACATCTGGTTGCATCTCATGTGCCCCCTACTGGGGACTTGGCCCGCAACCCAGGCATGTGCCCTGACTGGGAATCGAACCAGCAACCCTTTGGTTCTCAGGCAGGCACTCAATCCACTGAGCCACACCAGCCAGGGCTTCCCTTTCCTTTTGAAGGCACATCCTACCCAGGCCATAAGACCCCTTGGGAATCAGACTTGACTGGGTTTGAACTCCAGTCCCCTTATTTCTTAACTAAGGGGACATTGACAAATTTCTGAACCTGAACCTCAATGTTCTCTTCTCTAGAATGGACAATACGAACACCTACCTTTTGTGTGGTTGTAAGGAGATGGTGTGAATAAAGGACCTGGCACATCGTAGGTATTTAATGAGTGACAGATGTGATTTTGGGTAATTCCTGCCTGGAGTAAGAAAGAAAGAAAAAAGGTTAAAAACAGGGGTATAATTAAATACATTTTTCTTCTCCCAGTCCAAAACTGGAGGATTATTCCCTAAAAACATCAGCAACATGGCCTGGGAGAGATAGGCGTTTCAGGCGTGAGTGCTGCTGCTTCTCATTCCCCTCACCCTGGCTTTTAGGCGTACCCCCAGCCTAATGGTTCGCACACCTAAAGGGAAGCCGATCAGTCAAGATTCTCCCTGCAGCTGTGTTCAGCCCCCTCCTCCCCTCTGGCCATCCCTCCTCCTCTGAAGAGGGGCCTCGTGGGTTCAAAGACCAAGTGCAATCGGTAGAAAGCACAGCCGGTGAGGGAGGACTCCCGTTCTCCAGTGTGGGCACCTGGGGTCGACTGGCCGGAGCTTCCTGAAGCAGAAAAACATGGTCCTCACCAGCAGCTGCCTGTGGCGATTCCTGAGGCAGGACTGGGCACGGAGCGGTGGTGGTGGGGCGGGGGGAGGTGGGTAAAGAAAAGGCTAATGACAGTGGCCGTTCTTCTAAGAAGGGGACCCTCAAAACGTCCCCAAAGCCATGGACCCCTCAGAGTAGAAAGTTCCCTAAATTGATGGTGTTCCAGAAGGAACGGTACAGTTGAGTGTCAGGGAGGAGTAGACAGACACGGGGGTTCTTTGATTAGCTGTCCTCTCCGGCCTCCCACCCCCCCATCCTGGGTCCTACAGCAGAGAAGGCCTGGGGCTTCAAAGGGTTTCAAGCTGCTAGAAAAGCAAAATAAACAAAAGAAGCTCCTCTGTCAATAAAGCAAGTAATGAGGGAAAGTAGGGCTTTTAACACCAGACAATGTCAGCAGAAGGAGATGCATACAAAGCTGGGTCTGGTGTAGCACAGCGGGTCCTCAAATAACGTGGCTTCACGACAGTGTTGATGAGAAGAAAAAAAACACTGACTCCTGGCTGCCGCCACTGCCTCTGTGGGGTTGGCATGTTCTCATCATGTCTGCGTGGGGTTCCTCCCACACCCCAAAGCTGTGCAGGCATGTGAGGCGAGCTGGCATGTGGCCATTGTCCCAGCCCAAGTGAGTGGGGAGGGGGATCCTGTCCCACCCTGCGCCCTGAGCTGCTGCGAGAGGCCCCAGCACCGCCTTAAACCCTGAACTTAAATAAATCAGTTGGAAAATCATTCTTACTTGTGTTTATTCATCTTTCTTAAGTGTATGTGCAGCTCACATTTACATCAATGTTTAATATTAGAAGTGTTTTGGGTCTTTATTTACAAATTGGGTGATTTTTTAAAAGATTTTATTTATCTATTTTTAGAGAGCAGGGAAGGGAGGGAGAAAGAGAGGGAAAGAAACATCAATGTGTGGTTGCTTCTTGTGCACCCCCTACTAGGGACCTGGCCTGCAACCCAGGCATGTGCCCTGACTGGGAATCGAACTGACGACCCTTTGGTTCACAGGCCCATGCTCAATCTGCTGAGCTACATCAGCCAGGGCAGAAGCTTGGTGATGTTTTGTGACCAAATATATGCCTCTAAGAACTTAATTCTTGTTTATATCAGCCTGTGATAAAATTGGTTTCCTTATATGTCATTTTGCTTAAAATCACAGTTTTCAAAAAGCTATCAATGACATTAAGTGAGGATTTATTCTATTTGGAGAAGGCAATTATTCTTTTGACAATACGAATAAAGAAAGCAGTTAGAAACTTCAGGAAAATCAAAAGCTGTACAAGAAGCCCAGCCCAAATGTAAAGCAAATGAAATGTGTTTCATGTCTTTGAACAATTCATTGACGGAGCCTCAGAGAACTGGATGCATGAGATCTCAATGTGTTCTTAGCCACGCTTTGAGTGGCCTGGGTGCCGTGACATTGGATCCGAGAGAGAGAGGAAATGTGATCCTTGGAGACATACTCCTCGGCTCCGCAGCGAACTATTACACAGGCCTGAGAGTAATATTGGTTTACTGATTTTTTTGTAAAAAAAACTATTTTAAAGCCAATCTATGTACAAAAGGCAACTGTCCTCATTATGACTTCAGAACATTATTTAAAGGTTATCATGGTTTAAAATGTAAAAGCAAGACTGTTGCAGGCAGGTTGAGGAGTAGAAGGTGGGTGTGGAAGAGGAGAGACAGCGTGTCAAGTTTCTCACTTTCTGCAGCGGGGAGCCATTAGATTGTATCTCCACCCTATGGGATGGGAAGTCAGGTGCACTCTTTGGAGCACACGTGTAACCAGTAGAAGAACCAAGACTATGTTTAACTAGCAAAAACCAGGAGGCGTAGAGGAGGGAAGAATGGAATAGATAAGTGAGTAAAACCTTATTTTTCATAGAAGAGTGTGTGAATTTCCCAGGGCGAAGTACCCAACACTGGATGATTTCAACACCAAAATTATTGTCGCATAGTTCTGGATGCTGGAATACGAGATCGAGACGTGTGGCAAGGATGGCGCCTCCTGAGGGCTGCGAGGAGGGCCTGTCGCCTCTCCGCGCCCCAGTCCTGGCAGCGGCAGGCAGTATTCGGTGGGGCGTCCTGGCTCCCCGATGCGCCACTCCAATGTCTTCACAAGGCACGCTCCCCTGCGTCTTAGCTCTCTGTTCCTTTTTCATTAGATCACCCGTTAGGTTGCCAGGGCCCACCCTCATGACTTCATTTCAACTCAATTACCTCTTTAAATTTTAACTTTTTACACGTACGGCTTTTAGAGAAAGAGGAAGGAGAGGAGGGAGAGAGAAACGTCGATGTGTTGCTCCATTTGTGGAGGCATTCGTTGGCTGATTCTTGTATGTGACTTAACCAGGGATCGAACCCTTCACCTGGCGTTGAGATGATGCTCTAACCAACTGAGCTACTGGGCCAGGGCCGATGACCTCTTCAGAGACAGCACTTCCAAACAAGGTTTCGTTCTGTGGTACTGGGCATTAGGACGTGAACATATCTTCTCGGAGGGAATACGATTCAACCAATCAAAAAGAGTCATTAGATTGTCTGAATTTCTATATTAAGACATGGCAGTCTACGCATGTCATTTGGATGTATTCAGGTCAATGTCACCTTAATCCAGGTGAGGGCCCTTGTCCTGACTCTTGTGATCATAGAGGGCTCTTCCCTGTCCCTTCTCTGGCCTAGAGTTGCCAGATTTTGGAAATTTCAGATAAACAATGAATAGAGTATTTTTGTTTTTAGCATAAGTATGTCCATTGTAATATTTGGGACATACTTATGCTAAAAAATTGTTGTTTATCTGAAATTCGGATTTAACTGGGTGTCCTGTGTTTTATCTGGAAATCCTACCCCGGCCATGCCTTTCCACCTAAAGCCTGCATCCCCACTCCTGGATCACACTTCCAGGACCCGAGACCCGGGACTTCTCTGCTCAGACGCAGTGGGCTGAGCCAGCTTCCAACGCCTCTGTAAGTCTCTCCACCCTGACCACGCCTCCCCAAGGAGGACTATACCAAGGCCTGTGCAATCCTAAGGCCCAGCTCAGTAGGAGGGAGGCGGGGCATGTGGACAGAGCTTGGGTGTGAGGGCTGGGGTGTCTCCCTACATATGCACAGAACCCCTCATCGGGGGTGGGAACAGAAATGGGACAACTGCAGCCTGGGGGACTGGTCTAGTTCTGGTGAGAGACTCCAAGGAGTCCAGGAATTCTCAGTTTGAACTTGGTCTTTAAGTGGTTATGAAGGTACCTTTGCCAAGGTAGAAGAGGAAAACATGCTCTGTAGTTTGTAGGACTGATCACTTTTTAATGCTCAGACATGTGGTATGCATGCCTCTAAACGGACTCTTGCCCCAGGCCCTGTGTATGTTATGGGCAGGCCTGACACGTGTAAACACAGCAACACTGAAAACAGAAACCCTTTCACGTCGTTGCCTGTGGGGGGTGGACGGAGGAAAGCAAAGATGAGGGACAGACAACTGTAGCACTATGTTATAAGCCTCTGTCCATTTGATTGCTTTATCACTTGCATCTGTTGCTTTGTTACGAATATTATTGAGTTCCCAACTCCTCCCTCAAGTCTTCTTGATCCCTAGCTCTCACCTCCCTTCTCCCCACTGCTGCGACCCTCGGGGCAGTGCAGCACCCTGCCCTCCTGGGCGGCTCACCCAGAGTTCTCTGCAGCCGGTGCGCCAGCCCCAAGCAGGCTGACCGCCTCTCTCTCCTGAGAGCTTGCCTTGGGCCAAGGCCGGCATGGTCCGAGTCCCGGCCCTCCCCGTAGTTGGCAGCTGCTGCTGGAGCCTCTCACACCACTCTGTCTCCACGGGTGTTCGGTTTGCATCTCCTGACAATCCGCTCGGGCTTAGGAGCAGCCTGGGGGCCTGCCTGCAGCCTCCTCCCGGTGGCTGCTGTGCCGCAGTGAGGCATGGAAGCAGCACGGCCGCCTGCCCTGTTCATGAGAGGCAGGGCCCGCTGTGCCGAGGGCTTTCTGCTGTCAGTGGGAGTTGGCCTTCCAGCTGGCTGTGCCCGCCTTTCCCATCCCTGCTCTCTTCTTTTTATTTATTTATTTACTTATTTTTAGAGCGGGGAAGGGAGGGAGAGAAACAGCAACATGTGGTTGCCTCTCACACGCCCCCCCCCCCATACCAGGGACCTGGCCTGCAACCAAGGCATGTGCCCTGACTGGGAATCGAACCGGCGACCCTTTGGTTCGCAGCCTGCGGTCAATCCACTGAGCCACACCAGCCAGGGCCCTGCTCTCTCCTTGTCTCGGTGTCTGCCCCACGCCTCTCTCTCTCTGCCCCACCTCCCTGTTTCCACTTTGCCCCTCTGTCTCGGCATTGCTCTCCAGTCTTCTGCCCTCCACCTCAGTTCCACTCTCTCTGCAAGCACAGGGGCCATCGCTACTCTCCCATCACAGACCCCAGACCCAGCTGCACACACGGGAATAAACCACCCCGTCCCACCCACTAACCCTACACCCGCCTCTGATCCTAGCATTTCAAGCTGACCCCTAACAAATGGCTCTCAGCTCCTTCCCAGTGCCCACAGCTAACAAGGGGACTGGGACCTGCCCCTGTAACTCGCCCTCTTCTAGAACTTTAATTCAAACACACTCTCATTCCTAGCACATCCCAACCCCACCCTCCACCTGTGGGAGGCAATGGGGCTGGAACTCAAGACCCACTGTGTGCCCTGGGTGTTCGGTCCTGGTCTGGGTTCCCAGAAATGGTGGGATTTGCCTGGGAAGGGGAAAAATAACTCCTATGAAATGTGCCCCCATCGGCGCAGCTGCTGCAAACTGTCCCTGGGGACTGGGAGGAGGTCAGGCGAGGGCAGCGAGGAGGACGCTAGGAGGGCGCCAGGAATGCAGCTGGAGGGGGCCAGTGAGGGGGCAGCAGGACCACTTGGAGGGGCGGGGCTGGCGAGGCCGTGGGCAGATGGAGGAGGGCTGGGGGTGCCGGGCGCAGGATGCCCACGGCCGTTCTTCACTCACTCAACCACTGTTTACCGAGGACCCACTCAGCAGCCGGCCCTCTGGCAGGCCGGGTGTAGCAGGGAACAGAACCAAGTGCCTGCTCACGTGCAGCTCCCATTCAAAGTAGGGAGCTGGACAGGGAACACTCTCACAGGCACACCCGGGGTAAGTGTTAGGAAGAGGGACAAATAAAGCAGCAAGAGGGGACAGAGAATGACAGGCTATTGATACGAGGTGGTCAGGGAAGTCCTTTCTGGGAGGCCGGCATCGAGGAGTCCATGGACGGGAGGAAGTCAGCCCTGCAAATGCAGGGGGACTCAGTCCACTTGGAGAAAAGAGCAGGAGCAGCGGCCGCAAGGCGAGGGTGGGTGGCGGCGGGCAGGACGAGAGACCAGATGAGCAGACAGGGTCGGACCACCAAGGCGCCTCGGGGTTTCCAAGGTCTGAGGAATTCAGAGTGGGGGGCCTGGGTGATGGGGAGGGGTGCGTGAAGAGGGAGGGAGAGGGCGGCAAAGGGAACAAGGGGTGAGGCGAGGTCCACCTGGGGCCCGGACAGCTCTGCCTGGGCCTCCGGGCGGGGGCTGATGCAGGAGAGAAGGTGGGGTGCGCCTTGCCGCCCCCCCACAGCCTCAGGCGCCCCCACAGTGGGCTCCGGCGCAGTCTGTCACATAGACCCTCACGTGCGCGCACACCCACAAACACATACGGGAAACCAGCGCAGGCTCACAGGCATGTGAATAGAAAGGATTGTGCACAAACACGTGTGTGCATGCACACTCCTCTGGTAAGTCTAGACATCCATTAGAAATCCTAAAATGGCAGACCACTGGGGGCTGAAGGGCATTCGACCATCTCGTTCAGTTTCCACACAACACGGAAAACAGGCCCAGGAAAGGGAAGGGCTTTCTTGAGTCCCCTGATCTGGTAGCCTGGGAAGTTCTCAATATCTCACCCCCACCCCCACACCCCTGCCCCAAAGTGTGCGCACGCACGCGCGCGCGCGCACACACACACACACAGTGACCTGCCCTGGCAGAGTTCCTCCCATAATGTCCTTTTCCCAAGGCTGCTGGTGAGCTTCGCCCTCCAGGAGACCCACGGACTTAGCCAAGTCCCTCCAGGAGCTGCTGAGCTTCTTCCCAATTCTCCCAACAGACTGTGTGGCTTTGAGACCAACCTGCCCCCTCGGGGGGGCGGGTGGCAGCGGCCCCACAGGCACAGGGCCACACGTCCACATGTCGTTTGGCTCGCCTCCCAGAGCCCATGTCAGGGTCCATCAGGCCGTCTTTCTCCAGCTTCTTTCCTGCGTCTTGCTTCCTTTCTCCGCCGTCAGGTCGAACCCCAGCTGTCGGTGATCCTCTACCTCGTGTCTCTCGTTCTCCCCGCTCTCTCGCCAGTGTCTCTGCCTCGTTTCTCTCCATTTCTGTCTGCTGGGCTCTCTCCCTCTTATTCCATTCTCTCTCTCTCGGATCTTTCCTTGCCTTCCAGGAAACGCTGCCATGGCCTCCAGCAGCACCCTGGTCAGTGGGAGTGGGGCCTGTTCGGGGCGGGGAGTCAGGGGGAGCAGTAGCAGCTGGAGAGGGACTGGCCACGTTGGCGGGAGGGGAGGCAGGAGGAATGGGAGGAGAGGGGGCTGGGTGGGCATCTTCTGGGCAGGGCAGGCTAGGGAAGGTGAAGCAGGAAAGGAAAGCTCCACCGGGAAGTGAGTGCCACCTCCCCTGCTAGTGAGAACAATGGTCCCGGTTTGCCTGAGACTTTTGGATTCCACGGCTGGAAGTCCCACATCCCAGAAAACCCCTCAATCCTAGGCAAGCCTGGACAGCTGGTCACTCTACCTGGAGGCCCACAGGCACCAGGGCAGAGCTGGCAGGAGGGGCTCCCAGCCCTGGTCCCTTCCCCCTGACCCCATTCTCCCTTCCACTGGTCCGGTGCTGCTGAGGACCCAGGGATGGCAGAGGGCCTCCATCGATGGTCTGAGGATGAGTAAGGAATCCACATCCTCAAAAGGCCCCCATCTCCAGCCCAGAGCCCTGCTGGGGAGTAGGGACAGCAGCCCACAGGGAGCTCCCGGGCTGGGAGGAGGAAAGGGAGCTGACTTCCAGCTTGTTTTCTCCCCCGCTTGCATTTTCTCCTGTGGAACGGGCTTCTCAGGGAGAACTTTCAGCAGGCAAGAGCAGGGGTTGGCCTAGGAGGTAACAAGCGCCCCCGCGCAGTTGTGCAGAACGTTCCTCGGGCTCAGCACCGAGTGGCCTTCTGTGTGACACCGTGAGGCGCCACCTCTGACCCTTCTTAGCTGAGGCCCACAGGACCCTGGCGGCCCCTGTCCTACTGTCCTTCCTGGTGGACGTGGGGTGCGGCTGCGGCCTCAGGGAGCAGTGAGGTCTGGACAGATGGGGAAGAGCTGTCAGCGGTCCGCGTGTGCAGGCGTCGTCCTGCCAGGCTGGGCTGCCCTCGGGCCGCCGTGGCTGCCCCGCAGTGAGGACTCCCCGCGCGGTGGTCCCTGCCTGTAAAACGAGGGTGTGAAGAAGGTGGCCTCTAAAATGCTCTCATTCCTGGCATCTGATATCCATCCAGCTCACTCCTCCGTTGAGTCAAGAGACATGTTTTGAGCACAGTCTTCTCTGCGCTGTGATGAACAATGGCAAGGACCGAATGTCTGCCTTCCACAGGCTTCCTCGCTCACAGCGGGGCCCCGCATCCGGGGACCTCTCAACACCAGGGCTCTGAGCAACTTTAAAGCAATGACATTAACAGGAGGCCCCCTTTAAAATTCTGGGGGGAAAAGGTCTCCAACTGTAATTCTATACCCAGTCAGGCTATCAGTCAAGATGCAGGACAGAGCAGAGAGTTCTAGACATGCAAGATCCTAAAACATGTATGTCCCCTGCACCTCTTCTGGAAATTATTAGAGGGTGTTGTATAGAGATACGAACAGAAGCAACTCCATCTCCGCGTCCAGGATTTCACTTCATTTTTAAGTTTCGTGCTGGGCCTTTTGCCCTCAGCCAGCGCATCAACGCCTTCTAGTTGTTGGTGATGTGTATTCCTGAAAATGTAGCCATAATTGTTTGCATGGTAACGGCCAGAATGGCGTGCAACCGAGATAAGGATCACACTGGTGAGAGCGTCCGTTATAAACCATCCTCCATCACAAGACCACCAGGAGGGACGGCCCGGCGCTGCTGCACCGTTTGTCCCCTTGTCTCACCAGTCATTAGTGCCCGAGTCACACCACAGAGGAGGGAGGGCCACAGGGGTCTGCAGAGGAAGACAAGCTGTGTGGGACTGCTGGGTCGCTCGTCTCTTCCGCCCAGACCCAGTTGTCTCGTAAGTAAATCATTCTATAAAATTCTGGTATGTTCTGTGGGGTTGCCAGCTTCGTCCTCCTGTGTGAGAGTCCCCTCTCATGACAGTGGCCGGCACACCTGTGCCCCCCGTGTCGGACAGATGTATTTGGCCAAAATGAGTAAACTAAGGAGGGGATGAGGTGGGATGCAGGGAGCAAGAGACCCGCCCCAAGAGATGACAGAAAGCATGAGCAATGTGATGGCCATCTCTGTGAGCCCTAAAGAAACCAAACTGAGCCTCAGCTGGCGCGGCTCAGTGGGTCGAGTGTGCGGGCCTTTGGACGGAAAGGTCGCCAGTTCAGTTCCCTGTTGGGGCACATGCCTGGGTTGTGGGCCAGGTCTCCAGCTGGGGGTGTGAGAGAGGCAACCAATGTTTCTCTCCCTGCCCAAACCTCCTTTCCAGCTCTTTCTAAAAATAAATACATAAAATCTCTAAACAAACAAACACGTGTGCCGCAAGAATTTAAAAAAAAAAAAATGAGCAGACCAGAAGGCTCAGAGAGAGATTTTTCCCAGAAGACAGCACTGATGGAGGACTTCATGTGTTTACCTATGTCCAGAAGAGATTCATCCAACTAGGGGAGAATTGGGAAATTGAATTAGTGATAGGTATTACACACACACACACACACACACACACACAGCCCTGACGGTGTGGCTCCCTTGGTTGGGTGTCGTTCCATTAAGCAAATGGTTGCTGATTCAATCCCCAGCTGGGGCACGTGCCCGGGGGCACATTCAGTCCCCCGTGGGGGTGCCTGTGAGAGACAAGCAGTCGATGCGTCTCTCTCATATCGCTGTTTCTCTCCCTCTCTTTCTCCCTCCCTTCCCCTCCCTCTAAAAATAAATAAATTGGCCCGGCTGGTGTAGCTCAGTGGATTGAGCGCGGGCTGGGAACCAGAGAGTCCCGGTTCGATTCCCAGTTGGGGCACATGCCTGGGTTGCGAGCCAGGTCCCCAATGAGGGCCATGTGAGAGGCAACCATACATTGCTCTTTCTCCCTCCCTTCTCCTCTCTCTGAAAATAAATAAATAAAATCTTTTAAAAAATAAATAAATAAATAAAATAAAAAATAAATAAAAATAAATAAATTGTCTTTAGAACCAACAACGACCCACACAGGCACCAAGAAAAAGACAACTTAGTAAGTCCAGGGAAAGCAAGAGCGGTCAGAAAAGATGATAGTAAGAGCTCCAAGAAGGAACCAGGAGGCCTGTGAGAGTGATTCGTTGGGGAACCTACTGTATGTGGCCCCGGTGGTGTCGCAGGGATGCGCCGAGGAGGGATGTGAAGAAGCCCGAAATGCCCGAAGGACGCAGCCACGGCAGAGGGGCTGGGGTCGGGGAGGGGTCTCCACATTCTGCAGCCCTGATGGGCTTTGGAGAAGGTTTGGGGGGGACTGTGAGCTCCTCAGAGGACCTGGGAGGTGACATGGCCTTGCATTGGGTGAGGTGGTGGGCGAGGTGGTACGGAAGCACTGGGACACCCCTCCACCAGGAAGCCCTCTGTGACTGGCACCAAGGTTGATTTATTGAACTCTGGATGTGTGTGCTTCCAGCTTCCGAATTGGTTGGCCCACCAAATTTAGGACTTTTCCTGAATCCTCTAGCGCTTAAATAATGGTGGTGCCAGACAGGGCTCCCCCTGCAGTGGGAAGGAAGGAGCTCAGTTAGACTCTAAAAATATCTTCCACGTCAAACCAGAGCACACTGCTTCCCAGGACCTGATTCGTGGCCAGAGAACGTGATGAGCCAGGATGGGGGCTCCCTGGGGATGCTTTCAGCCAAAGACGGTACCTGTTTGTCCTTGGCCCTGCCAAGAGGGTAAGTTGAGTCATGAGTTGAATTCAGCCAGGCATGCAGACAAAAGAACAAGAAGCTTGGGGAAGGAAGACCGAGGAACCCAAGCAGAGTTGTGCTGTGGAGTGAAAAACTCTCTCGTCCAGAAAGTTCTCAGGGCACCCTCCCCTTTCAGCTTCCCTCCCAGCTCTCTGGTTTGGGGCCTCTGTCTCCTCCTCGTCCCCTCCCCTGGGACGTCCTGTTCCGGGGAGAGGGGAGAATAAGGTCAGATCGCCTCGCCCTAAAGATATGTGCCCCTTCCACACAGGCAGTGTTAGCTTAGTGAAGCTCAGGGACAATGCTGCCCCCACAGACATGCAGCAACAGTGGCGGGGCTCCAGACACAGCGGGATGCCACTGAAAGAATATTCCAGAAGGAGTGGAGTTCCTCAGCCTCACCTCTGCCTGCCAGGTGGACAGTCCTGGGAGGTGGAGCCATCTCGGTGAGCCTGGGGGTCTCAGAGTCCCAGCAAAGGGAATGGAAGCCCAGCTGCTTCTTGTCAAAGCGTCCTGCAGCTGGGTAGGAGCTGAGTCACCACCGTCTGCCTCCCTGACCCCACCCTCCCAGGGCATCGGGGAAAAGGGGCCAGAGCCTTGGGACTCCCCGGAGAAAAGCACGTGTTTCTGGCAGCCCAGCTGCGGAGCCAGCAGGCAGGACTGCCCCCGGGGGAGAAGGGTGTGCTTTGTTACAGAAACAGGCCTAACATTTTGGCTTCCCAGGGAAGCCGTGGACCTGGTGGGCGTTCCATACGCTCTGGCCTCCTCGGCTCTCCCCTGGGACACGGCCTCCGCCCAAACAGATGCATTGACAAAGAGATGCATACTCCTACACACAAACAGTCATGTGCCCAAGTGCACACGCAAACTCACACACAATCCCACACCTGCACAAACACACAAGCACACGCAGCCCCACAGGGAGACGTCCATGCCCGCATCCGTTCACACACATTGTCACTCATACAGCCCTAGCTTAGAAAATGCACCCCCCCCCATTTTTGTTCTTCTCTGAAGTGAGGTTAGAAGTCTCTCCCCTTCCTTGAGATTCAATTTCTCACTCTTCCCACCCTAAAAGCCCTTCTGCCACATCTTTTCTTGGGTCCTGTCCAGCTCGTGCTGTGCCTTTAAGGAAGTTGAAGCTGCTAAAAGTTGAGGGAGAGAGAGAGAGAGAGAGAAATAGCCAAAAAAATTTGGCATCTTCCCCCTCAAGTTTCTGGTGTCACTTATGAAACGCAGGTCCTCGTTGCTGGAGGAAAGCAGTTGTTTTGCTGGAAGGAGGCGCGGGCTGCCTGGGCTCCCTTCCCGCAGCCGCGCGGCAGCCGGGCCCTTCACCCCGTCCGGGAAGGCGGCTTGGGGTGCAGGGACCAGGCTGGCCCTTCCTCCAGCAGCCTTCTCTTCTCTGGGGAGCCCCTGGCTCTGCAGACTGCCCTGGGCTAGCTTCAGCCTGTGCCGCTTTCTGGTTCCATCTTAGGAGAGGCCCTGCTTGACTAAGAAAGAGTACTTTGAAGGTAAGCCGGAGGGAGGAGGGCTCCAAGGGCCAGCGGGAGAAGAGGGAAGCCTGTGAGGCCCAGGGCCCCCGCCCCCGGGCACTTTTCCTGTTGGTTCGGGGTGCTTGGGACAATCCCTTGTTTGGACCTGTCCAGGGGACATCTGCCCCTCCAACAACTGCAGCCCTGGAAACCCCAGCATTTGGGTTGAGCTTCTAGCCTTGCCCAAGCCGGCCCAGAGGTCCTGGAGGGGGTTATTTAGGCAGCCGCCTGGTGTAGTTTGAACAGAACAGGCCACGGGGGCAGTTCTGCAGAAAGGGTCTGGTGTCTGCTGTGGTCAGGGCCGGCAGGAGGGGGCTGGGGGGTGGGGTGGGGGGGTGTGCACTGCACAAGGGGCCTTGTCTGCGCCAGGGCAAAGCATACCTATGGGGAGCTCCGGGGGGAGGGACTGTGGCCAGGATGTGGGACGGCAGGAGGGAGGTTCCGCAGAGTGCAGAGGGGGAGGGAGGCGCCTGGAAAACAGATTTCAAGTCATAAAGTCAGCTAGGAGCTGGCTGAGGCGGGGAGAGCCCTCCACTGAGAGGAGGAGCTGGGGCTGTCTTCCATCCTGTCTTCCTCTCGCCCGGCTGCATGGCCTCGGGCAAGTCCTGGCCCTGCCTTGGGCCTCAGTTTCCCGTTCTGTAGAATCGGGGTGTTGGGTCTTAGCCGGCCTATGTGGGACAGGGCTCCCGTGGGGAAGAGCTCTGGGTTGGGGCCCCGACTGGGTGACTGCCTTTCACAGGTCCTTGGAGTCACGTTGGTGGCATGTCCTTCTCTGCAGGAGGCAGGATGCGGGAGCTGCGTCTGCTGTGCTGGGCGGTCCTCCTGGGCCTGGGGCAGGCCTGTCCCGGGCCCTGCGACTGCGGGGAGAAGTACGGTTTCCAGATCGCCGACTGCGCCTACCGCGACCTGGAGGCCGTGCCTGCCGGCTTCCCGGCCAACGTGACCACGCTGAGCCTGTCGGCCAACCGGCTGTCCAGCTTGCCGGAGGGGGCCTTCAGGGGGGTGCCCCTGCTGCAGTCGCTGTGGCTGGCTCACAATGAGATCCGCACGGTGGCCGCTGGCGCGCTGGCCTCTCTGGGCCATCTCAAGAGCCTGGACCTCAGCCACAACCTCATCTCCGACTTTGCCTGGAGAGACCTGCACAACCTCAGCGCCCTCCAGTTGCTCAAGATGGACAGCAACGAGCTGACCTTCGTCCCCCGGGACGCCTTCCGCAGCCTCCGCGCCCTGCGCTCGCTGCAGCTCAACCACAACCGCCTGCGCACACTGGCAGAGGGCACCTTCGCGCCGCTCGCGGCCCTGTCCCACCTGCAGATCAACGACAACCCTTTCGACTGCACCTGCGGCATCATGTGGTTCAAGACGTGGGCCCTGACCACGGCCGCGTCCATCCCAGAGCAGGGCAACATCACCTGCACGTCGCCCCGGGTGCTGCAGGGTACACCACTGCACCGCCTGCTGCCGCTGCCTTGCTCGGCGCCCCTGGTGCGACTCACCTACCAGCCCAGCCAGGACGGAGCCGAGCTGCGGCCCGGCTTCGTGCTGGCGCTCCACTGTGACATCGAGGGTCAGCCGGCCCCCCAGCTCCACTGGCACATCCAGACCCCCGGCGGCACGGTGGAGATCACCAGCCCCAATGTGGGGGCCGATGGGCGTGCCCTGCCTGGCACCCTGGCAGCCAGGAGCCAGCCGCGCTTCCGGGCCTTTGCCAACGGCAGCCTGTTCATCCCCGACTTCGGCAAGCTGGAGGAGGGCACCTACAGCTGTCTGGCCACCAACGAGCTGGGCAGTGCAGAGAGCTCGGTGAACGTGGCCCTGGCCACGCCGGGCGAGGGGGGCGAGGACGTGCTGGGGCGCAGGTTCCACGGCAAAGCGGCCGCGGGCAAGGGGTGCTACACGGTTGACAACGAGGTGCAGCCGTCAGGTCCTGAGGACAGCATGGTCATCATCTACCTCAGCCGGACCGGGGGCCCCGAGGCTGCGGCAGCGGGGCAGGGGGGCTCTGGGCAGCGGCCCCCAGGCCTGCTCCTGGTGGGCCAGAGCCTCCTCCTCCTCTTCTTCAGCTCCTTCTAGACCCGCCCTGGCCCAGCTGGGCCGGAGCGGCCCCAGGCCCTTCCCGACTCCTCCCTCCGACTCTGTGGATGTGCCCACTGCGTTCCGGAGTAGGCAGCTCCCGAGGCCTGCGTGGGGGGCACCGCATCTTCCCATCCCCGCTTCTTATCTCCCCCGGAACACTTGCCACCTCAGCTTCTAGACGTGACCGAAGCTAGTGACTGGGACAGAATCTGACCCCATAACTCACACGGCCCGTGCCCCCCTGTGGGGGCGGCCTGCCGGCAGGACACGGCCCTAACCGACTGGGCAAAGCCTCACTGACGGAACTCCAGGCACGGGGACTGACGCAGGCAGGGCGCCAGGGAAAGCAAGGGGGTGGAGGGGCGGTGGCCGGTGCAGCTCGGAGGCTCCCAGTGCCCTGCTGGATGCCCGCCGGCACTCTCTGATGACTTGGGGCGCTGGAGTCTCTGCCCTCACCTCAGACAGGACTGGAGGATCCAGGATGGCCTTCCTCTCCGCGCTCTTCCTCCTTCAGCCTGGGGCCCCCCCTCCTACACACCTGCCCTGCCTTTCTCTTCAGATATGCATCTGCCCCTCTGAAAAGGCCAGCCAGCCTGGGCGCTGCAGAGAAATAAATCGCATTTCTGATGCTCTCCTGTGTCTGCCTGGAGTTTTGTCTGGTCTAGAAGCTTCTGTGGGGGTAGGACCAATTCAGAGAGTTAGGACGGCCAGCCTGCCTGTCCCGGTGGGATGGGGCCTGTGAGGTGCACAGACCCTGTGGCAGGCAGGTCGCGCGGCTGGCCCCACGGCGGGCCTCTCCCCAAACCAGCCGTGAGACAAGTGGGGACACTAGCCTGACGACCAGCACAGGGGCTTCCCGGGGACCCTGAGTGGCGCTGATGCCAGCGGGGGCCTGGGGGGTGTGGCAGGCGGGCAAAGACAGGGCCTGGTTTGCGGCTCCTCCTCCTGGTCCATGGAAGAGACATCAGGGAATACGGATAGAAGGGGGGCAGGCAAGGTGAGGTGGAGGGGTGTGAGAGAAGGGAGGGAGCCATGAGGACCCGGGGAAATTGAGAATAAGAGGAGAGATGTGAGAGAGAAGCTAAAGAAAATGCGTGGACTTCCTCCCACCTTCTCAGGAAGCGGAAATGGCGCTCCTGGAGGAAAGTCTTCCGTAGGAGTCTTCCCCACAGAGCCGACGGGCCAGTGACTGACTCGGCGGAGGGGCGGGATGAGGGCCTGGCAGCAGCCCGCGGGTCTCTTGGGACAGGGGACAGGTGGATGGGGTGTGGACCTGGGGAGGTAGGACCCCATCCATGTACTGGGTCTGATACATCCCCCCTCCACCTCCATCCCTGTCCCTTTCCAAAGTGAAGGGTGCAGCACACAGGACGACAACCCTTGGGAGAGGGTCCGTCACCTCTGCCCGGAGCCCCCAGGACTGCTGAGCCCAGCAAAGTGGAGGCAGGGAGACCAAGGAGCCTGGGGTCCCCTCTGTGAGCCTTGGGGGCTGACGAGCCCCTTCCCCGCTCCTCCTGGTCCCCATTCAGCACTGCCCCGGCCCCTCATCAGCCGGAAGCTCCCACTGCACAGACGTCCACAGCGGCAGCGTCACCAGGAGGAGGGCTGCGTGTCTGGTAGAAAGCAGCAGGAGGGAGCCGAGTCCCTGTGCTGTGCCACCTCAAGTAAGTCACTGCCCATCTCTGGGCTTCAGTTTCCTTAGAAAGCAAAAGACCGGTTAGGACTTGGCAATGCTTGAGGGCGCAGTGGACTCCGATCGGCTCAGGCTTGGCAGCCCTGACCGGACTTGGACCCCTGACCTCTCTGGCTCCATTCACGTTTGAGCCGCCGGGGCTTCTTGGAGTAGCACGTGGGCCTAAGGCACATGTCAGCGGCAACTGGGGAACAGCTGTGTGCGGAATACGCTACCTACCCCGCTGCTTACATTTCATTAAATTGATTTTAGAGAGAGAAATATCGATTTGTCGTTCCACTTCCTTATGCAGTCGTTGGTCGATTCTTGCGTGTTCCCTGAGCGGGGATCAAACCCGCAACCTTGGCATACTGGGATATCGCCCTAACAGACTGAGCTACCTGGGCAGGGTGCTGCTCCTGCTTTACAACCACTGGTAGTCCCCACCGCCCCGGGGCGAAGCTCCGGGTTCAGGGCCACCCCAACGGGCTCTCTCACATCATCGCCCACCCTCCCCGGCCTCTGTCGGAACTGCTAACCGTTTGTTCTCTAAATACTCTGCGGTGCACTCTGTGCCTTCCCTCACGCTGTTCCCTCAGTCTGGACACAATCCTCCCGTTTATTACGTGGCTGTTAGTCTTCAAGACTTGGCTGAGGTACCACCTCCTCCAGAAAGCCTTCCTGGACACCCTGCCCCCAGATCCCCCTGTGGCCACGCCCCCGCCTCTGGCTCACACAGCCCTGGGTGTCCGGTGCCCCAGCTCTATGGTGACTGCTTCCTTTGGGCAGACTGAGACCCTGCCCCTCATCCCCACGATCCGGACAGCCACCGACAGATGACCAGGAAGACGATTTTCACAGGCGGCAGTGGGATCACAGGCAGCCCTCCCCAAAGTTGGGTTCCAGCTCCCTGGCCCTGCCCCCGGCTTTGTGGTTTTGGCTGTAGTTGCGGTGCAGGAATGTGGAGGGAATTGGTCTCCACTAATCGAGCTGACATTTTTTGAGGTCCCACGGACCTCGATCTATGGGGTGGCCACATTTTCCTCACCTTCCGTAGCCCCCAGCCCCACGGTGGACCCCACGCCCCCACCAGTCCCTAGCAGGGAACGGGACCCTCGCAGCTGCCCCTCTCTGCATCCTCTGGCTGCTCCCCTCAGAACAGCTCCCTCACCGCGTGGCCCCCACTCCACTCTTTTATTCCTATTCCTCCCCTATCTTCCTGAAATCTGTCTTGCTCCCCAAGTCCTGCCCATTCTTGAGAACCCAGACCAAGTCCTGCTTCTAAACCCAATGACAGCACAGCGCAGGGGTAGCATTGCAGGACCCCCAGCCTCTCCATCGCCCAAAAGGAAGTGACCAGGGATGTCTTCTCTGCCCGCCCCCAGGTGAGGGGCTCCCGGCCCACCATGTGACTAGAATATCCCACCCCCACCCAAGCCCTCTAAACCCCGTGTGCAGTTTTTCCCCACACGACCCTCCCGCAAGGAAGACTATTTCTCAAGGACAAGTTTATTACAGGGAGCACACTAACCTCTTTCAGAATGTCTAACGGCAAACCAACTACAGAAATAACAGGCTGTCAAGTGTGGGCAGCTCCGTGTGGGGACTTGTGTGAGCTACGGCTTTGTTGCCAGGAGGAGCCCACTGGCTTCCTCCTGGGCTCCTTGCAGGCCACCTCTTCGCCCAGAGAGGAGAGGGCAAAGCTGCAGCAGAAAGGTGGTCAGGTCAAGATTGCGTGGGGTCGAGCTCTACAAACTTGAGGCAGTCCCAGCTTGAATCACCACCCCAGGTCAGCAGCAGGTTTCAGGAAGGCCCCAGAGGCTGGCTGCAGGGTCAGCCTGGGGAGGGGCCTCGATGTATATTCTCTGGTTCCACAGGCTCCTGGACCAAGGGCCTGAACCACCAATTGCCTTCTTCAAGCGCTTGCTGGCTTCCCAGGGCAAGGGGGCAGACCAGAGCCCGAGTAAAGCTCACAGTGTGGACAGACCTCCACTTGCACAGTGACCTCCAGCCTCAGGGGGGCTGGTCACTGGGATCCCGACTCCAGCACCTGCTGGCGGAACTGATGCTCAGCAGAGAAGCATAGCTGGGGCGATGCTGGGGGGGCTGCGGAGGGAACAGGCCAGGAAGAGGGGGAGCACCTGCCTAGCTGAGAATGCCATGCGTTGGTGTTTCCTGCCCTCAGGGCTGGGTGCCATTGGCCTGGGCGCCCGACAGGGCCCTCTTCCGGAAGGCCTGCAGGGCCGGGTTGTGCAGCAGCGTGTAGGCCAGACCCCAGCGGGCCCTGCCTTGGCGGGCTCTGGGCCCTGTCCCCTTGGCCATGGGGTCCTTGGTCTGCAGCAACTGCATCCCTGAGAAGGGGGAGACCTTCTGTGAGTCACTCAGCAAACCCAGCCGAGCCCCGCCCCAGGACACAGACTCAGGCCAGAAGGAGTGTTTGTAAAGGCTCAGGAAGCCCTGCCGGTGGCAGACACGGGGGAGGCTGGAGGCAGGGCTGGGACAAGGGTCTGGAGCCAGCATGGTGTCCCTCTCCCTACTAGGCAGTTCCCAGATGGTAGGGAAGGGGAAGGGGAGGGAGAGGTGGAAGGTGGCCCAGGATGGGGTGGGCAACAGAACCCCTTAGCAAGACGGTCACCTCATTCTTTGTGTGACCTGGTGTGTGCGCGCGCATGCATGTGCACAGAGAGAGTGTGTCTTTGAGTGTGCATGCACACATAGGTGATGGAAAAAATGACCAAAGGGGACCAGGAAAACTCTCACTTCCTCTCTCCCACAAGCAGCCTGGGGACAGAGGAAGTGAGGGTTTCCCGGCCCTCAGTGTTGGGGAGGGGCTGGGTGGGCTCAAGTCTCCCGTCCCCGGTGGGAAGGCGCACCTTCTTCTGCCCCCAGAACGAGGCCGTCCGGGGGGACCGTGCGGGGCTGGGGCGTCTGCGTTTGCAGGAGCAGGGCGCAGAAGGCTACCATGGCTGGATGCGACTGGTTGACCTCAATCCTCAAGAAGTTGCAGTAGGTGTGGTAGCCTGGCGTGGACGGGAGATGGTGGCGCTCAGGGAGGAGGGCACAGACCATATGTGTGCCCCGCGCACCCTGGCACAGGCACCACACGTGGCCCACCGCACGCGCCAGCCTGGCCCTCCCAGACACCCTCCGTGATCAGATTTGCACACAGACCCTCCCCTACTGCTGGGGCAGCCCGAGCAACCCTAGCCGTGGCCCCTGCCCTGTGACCTTACCCGGGTCAAGAGTGGCGGCTCTAGGAGGCAACAGGCTGAAGTCCATCTGGCCCAGGTGGATGGCATTGTAGAGGGCAGAGAGGACCACCCGCCAGGCAGCCACCAGCGTGCCTGCCAGCACGTTGACCGGGAAGAGCAGGAAGGTGGCCGCGTAGAGCGCACAGCTGGGGCGGGGAGAAGAAAGGCCGAGACGGACCCTCACACACATGGCCCCTTCCTCGGGGTCGGAAGCTGGCCGAGGTCAGGCTTAGAGGACCGCAGCTGCCGGGTATTTATTGAGTACCTCCTATTTATTGAGTGCGCCTCGCATGCACCCCAACCCGGGCCAGCGCTCAACCCAGCCAGCCCTCCCCGCCGCCCGAGGAGATGGGCGTGCTGCTCCTTCCTCCCTATGGAAGGGAGGTGGAGGCCCACAGAAGCTGGGGGACTTAGCTAAGCTGTCCAGCTAGTCAGCGGCGACGCTGGGGTTTAAGTCCAGTATCACCGTGTCTTTCTATGAGCTGGTGCCTCCCTCCCACCTCCCTCCCGTGGGTCTCTTGTCCCTGGACACCGAGTCCTCCCACAGCCTTGCCACCTAAAAGGGAAATACTGTCTCCGTTAACCTCCTTCTTACAAAGAGGGGTGCAAAGTGCTGAGAGCACAGAGCATCCTGGGGTGAGCGCTGCTAGTCCCCAAAACAAGGAAGGCTCATGGGGTGACTCTGCCCTGTGACAAGCAGACAGAGAGGTGTGTGGGGTGTGCGGGGCCACTGCACCTTTCTCTGTGGGTAAGACAAGCTCTCTTCACTACCCATCAGGCTGCCTGGGAGAGGAAGGGGAGAGATGGTGGTGCGGGAGGAAGGGGAGAGACAGCGGTGCGGGAGGAAGGGGAGAGACAGCGGTGCGGGAGGAAGGGGAGAGACGGCGGTGCGGGAGGAAGGGGAGAGACAGCGGTGCAGGAGGAAGCACACAACTGGAGACACCAAAGGAGGAGAGGCCCGAGGGCCCGAGAGGGCCACAAGCCCAGGAGTTGCCTCACTGGTTGGTCAGCGCTGGCCGTCCGTGGTGAGTCTTCAGAAAGACCCAATGGGCTGCCATGTTCTGCAGTGTCACAGCCAGGGCCAAGGTCAGCCAGAAGGGCCTGCAGGTGGGGTAGGAGGGTGTCACTGGGAGCAGTCTTCTGGGAAGGGGTCCCAGAGCCCTCAGCCTCTCGTCTCTCTCACCAAAAGGATGCCAGCCAT
>PVJI01022690.1:0-12732 GCA_004026765.1 Micronycteris hirsuta
CTGGGGTTGGGGGATGTGGTGGGGGGAAAATGCAGACAACTGTAAATGAACAACAATAAAGTAATTAAAAAAGAAAATAAAAGAAACCCGAAGGCGAAGAGAGGCCGGGATGTGGGTGGACTTGCCGCTGAGGTCCTGCCCCACAGCCGGGCCGTGCAGACGGCACACTTGCACCTGCACATGTGAGCCGGGTGCAACAGGAGAGCCCGTGCAGAGCTGGGACACTTGAAGGGCTCCGTGATGTCTCTTTTCTGAAGGCCAGACCGCCGAGTGGGTCAGCAGCCGCTCCACTGGAAAAGCGACACGTGATGGAAGTAACTGGTCCCCAGTGTGGCAGGGGCCCGGGACCCTCCCTCACTCACTGAGGTCACGGCAGGTCTGGTTGCCCGGACAGTCAGCGCAGCGCCCGACCAGTCTGACCGGTCCTGGTCACGGCTGGCGGAGGAGTCCCGTGTCCCCGGGAGTGAAGAAGGCGAGCCCCCTGCATTCCCGCAGGATCTGGAGGAGCAGACGTGAGCCGGGTGAAAGGAACGGAGGAGTGACTGCATCTAACACTACGGAGTCAGCGCCTTCGCTAACTGCGGGACCTGAGCCGCACAACACTCCCCGATGTTTCTGAATAAAGGGGGACCCCGATCCACTTGCAGAAGAACCCCAACATATTAGCAGAAATTTATACCAATGATCTTACTTCAGAAGTTCCCCAGCAGAAGGACAGCCTTTCACCAGTGAACTGTGCACGGGAAACAGAACGTAGCCGGAGAATTCTGACACTACCGGTAGTTTCCTGGAACCGACACTGTGTCTGCGGAACCCAAACGTCACTGTGACAACGTTCAGAGGAGGACTTTGGGGGTCATGTGACCGATGGAGTTTGGGGTTCTGGCTCAGGCCTGTTTGGAAGCGGGTCCTAACGTCCGGGCCCACCCTGAGGCCGTGCCCTCGTTCTGGAACGCACAAGGGACATGGACGTGGCAGCTGATAGACCCCCACACCGGTTTTCCAGGCAGTGAGGCAGCCAGGGCGGGAGAGTCTGAACAGATGGCGTGAGAATGGCCGGCACCCAGGAAACCAGATCGTCAGAGGCTGCGCACACACCTGGGTGGAGGGCAGAGGTGTGCAGGGGTACTGGGTCCCACCACGCCGTGATTCAGCTCTTCATGTGGCCTGGGGGTGGGGAAAGAAGGAGAAGTAGAAACTTGCATGGACTGATGCACCAATTACTACAGGGGACTCCAGCTATGTCCCCGCACGCATGTGGCTTCACTGCGTGAGCAAATGCACATGCAACCTGAGGCCCCCACGCCGCTGCTGCTCTGGCCAATGGTGTTTTCTGAAAGTTGTTTTTGCTCAGCTGCAGGGCAGCTCATCCCCTCACTGTCCCACTTCAGGGCCTGCCCCCTCGGCAGCCCTGCCTCCACCCACTCTGCAGGGTCCCCGCTGCCTGCTCCATCCACAGCACATCCCCCCGCAGGTCCACGGCGAGGATGACGGGACGCTGCCTGCACCCAGTGAGTGGGAACGGAACTTCCCTAGAGTTACCGGCACACTCCAAGAGTCAGAATTTCAGAATACATCTGGCCCACATTCAGGGCTCTTCTCGCTCAGTGAAACTTCTATGGGCCCTGTGGTGCTGGGCAGGACAGGGAACGGTTTCAACGTGAATGAAAACGGCGGCATCCGGACCCTCCTGCGAACAAGACAGACCCAGCGCCTCGTGGTCTCCGGGTGCTGGAGCAGCCCCTTCCTCAGCTGAGCCTGTGACTCAAGCAAAGTGACAGAGTGAGCTGGAAAGGCGCTCATTTTGAGTGGCGCCGGAAAAGACAGGGCTCTGGGAGGGGGTGGCCTGCTGTGTCCGCTGCTCTGTGACCTGGGCCACGTGTCGCTCAGACGTGATGGTCCCACAGGCGTCACTGGTGGACAGAGGTTCTCTCTGGAGCCTCAGGAGGACCTGGAGGGGGATCCCAGGGCAGCTGCTCAGGATTTCCAGCCAAGGTCTCAAGATCACACACAAATAACTATTCTACTTTTTAGGAACTAGTTTTGACTTTTTTAAATCAATACTATGAAAAACATCCTTTCTTGAAGATACAGCCGTGTGGTTGGGCCCTCACTCAACCTCTACAAGCATCTCCGCCCAGAAAACGAGCATTTAAGTGTCTGCCTGTCCTGTCACTCGGTGTCATGGCCGAGAAAGTGCGTCAATAACCGACGCGGGTCTGCAGCCCTCAGCGTCCTCCTTCCTCCTGCGTCACAGACAATCAGCAGGGACAGGCCCCAGAGGCTGCCGAGCTCAGGCCAGGTTCACTGCGGGGCAGAGAGCTGGAAAGAAGTGGCTCCGGGGGCAAAAGCTTCATAGGGACCCTGCCCTCCAGGGACTGTGGGAGGCGGCAGCTGCAGGCTCTGGCTGAGGCCCAACAGGGCATCGCTGGTGGGTTCCACCCCAGCGAATCCCTATGCTCTCCCGGCCAGGAGGGGCAAACATGCAAGGAAGGTATCTGTCATCGCCCTTGAGCACAGACTCTGATGACTCTGAAAGGTGTCCCTTGGTTTCAAAGGAGGAATGTCTAACCGTGGAAGCAACTAAGCATGTACCCTGAGCTGTCCGTTGTGACCTGGGCGTGATGTCACCCATGGGGTCACACAGAGGCCATGCACAGGAGGACCCCAGCACCCATTTACATCAGTCTGTACAGGACTGGACTGCAGGCAGGAGTCAGTTATATGAATGGTGGTCCAGGGGCCCTCGGTCCCTCCTGCTCTGTAGTGGATGCCTCTCTCAGCCCAGATCGCTGGACTGACATGGAGTTCCCTGGGCCTTGTGGACAGAGGAAGGGAGGCCGTGGCCTGGCTTGCACATCAGTTAGCTTGATGTCCACGAATGACCAGGAAGTGGACAGCTACAGCACCACAGGCCACCTGTAGACAATCGAGCTGGACAGTGGGTCAGGGAACCCGTCACCTGGGGCAGAGCTGGGGGCAGTTCACCTCATCACTCACTTTGCCCCGGTGACAAGTGACCAGACACACAGGTACATGGCGACTCATCGCTCTGGCCGGTATCTTGTGTCAAGAGTCAGGGACATAGAAGAGACACGACTGGCAATTTGTCACGGACTTCGGGACAAGGTTTGTGGGACGAGGACAGTTCTTACTCCAGGGCAAAGATATACAAAGATATTTGTGTCTCGTGGGATGCTTGTCACAGCTGGGACTCAGTGGAGGGTTTTATCAAGTGGCTGAGGTCGCACATTCCGGAGGGTCTGTCACTTGCGAAATAGGAAAGTAAACGCTCCAAACGAAACTCACAAGGAAAAACCCTGACACACAGACAGAGCGCGGCGGGGACCCGAGGGGAAGGTGCACGGGGAGGGTGCAGAGGGCAGAAAGGGTCACGTGCAGATAAGAAAGGAGTCTGGACTGCGGGTGGTGAGCACGTGGAGCAGACTGTGCTGCATCACACAGCTGTCCGTGTAAATGTACATGACGCTATTAACCCTGTTCACCGCCAAAATTTAATAATCACAAAGAGTTTAAAAAGAAGTTTGTCAGGCCCTGGCCAGGTGGCTCCGTTGGATGGAGCGCTGCCCCTTTACATCAAAAGGTGGCAGGTTCAATTCCTGATCAGGGCACGTATCTAGGTGGTGGGTTCAATCCCAAGTCGAGGCGCATACAGATCAATGTTTCTCTCCCTCTCTCTCTCTCAAATCAATAAACATGTCCTCAGGTGAAAATTAAAAAAAAAAAACCAACTTTGTCAGACCCTCTCTGGTTGAGGAAGAGACATTCTTCTTTCTTTTGTTTCATCCGAACAATGTAAACATATTTTCATTTATTTACCTTTTGTTCACCAAAGATCACTAGCATCATTGGTTGAGACTCGGTAATAGAAGGTGTGCTGGGTGGCGTCAGCCATCAGAGGTTAATGAGGAGTAGTTTCTCTGAAGATAAAAGAAAATAATTAATTAGAAAACAAATCTGTGCTTCCAGAGTCCAGCCAATTAAGACAACGTCTAAGTCCTGGGCCACAGCATCACTTGATGCAGGAGTGAGTCCCGCAGGGGCAGCCCATGGGCTTCCTGGTCTCTAGTCCCAGTGTCTGCGGTGACGGCAGAGCCGTGCGGAGGAGTCTCGGAGTGGCCCACGGCTGTGCACGTGGGCCTGCTCTATAGTCACTTGGGACAGTCTCTGGGATCATATCTGAGACTCCACATTCAGCTTGAAGAGCTTCAAGAAAAGAGTTGTTAGTTCTCACTGGTTTTAAGCCAGATGTTGGAAAACTTGGAACGGTTCATTGCAGAGATGTCACTGACACTGGAGTAAACTAGAATAACTCAGGGCTTGTCACAGAGGAAACACACGAGGGTGAGAATGGCAGTGACCTCTCCTGTGGCCGTTGCTGCCTTGACTCAGGTCCCGGAAGGATCCTAAACATAAGAGATAAGGAGTGAACCATCAGGCAGCTCCAGCCGAGATGGAGGCATAGGTAGAAACTCTTTGCTTCCTTGCAAAACCAAACGGAGAATAACAGCCAATCTAAAAACAATAAACAAGCTCAAGTGCCAGAAAATGAAACTGTGTGGAACTCTGACAATGAAGGAATTGAGGAAACACACAAGCAGACCAGTAGGAAGGTGACGGGCAGCCGGGCGGGTGGAGGAGACCTGCAGCAGGGAGCGGACCTCACGGCGGGACTGGCTGAGGGTCCCTAGGCGGAGGACCAGTGAGAGAGGCAGGGCTGGCTGAACGGGAAGCTAAGACTCAGAGCCAGCTGTCAACCACGGCAGGGGTTGCCACCGTGGGAGAAACTCCTAGTCTCGCATGAGAGTTGGTTGGAAAGCGGGGCTACAGCCGGGCAAGCTGCATTATTCCCTCTCCGACCCGTCCACCACAGACAGCAGAGAGGGTTCCCTGCCCTGGAGAAAACCTAAGGCACCGCATCCTTACAGCATAATAGGTGCGCACAGACAAAGAAATAGAATCCACAAGAAAGAACAGAGCAAAGCTCCATAAAAAGAGCAGAGCAATGAGGAGATAGCCAATTTACCTGGCACAGAGTTCAAAGCACTGGTAAGCAGGATGCTCACAGAACTGATTGACCTCAGTCACAAAATGAAGGAACAAACGAAGGATACCCAAAGTGAAACAAAGCAAAATATTCAGGGAACCAACAGTGACAGGAAGGAAACCGAGACTCAAATCAACAATTTGGAACAAAAGGAAGAAATAAATATTCAACCAGAGCAGAATGAAGAAACAATTCAAAAAAATGAGGAGAGGCTTAGGAACCTCTGGGACAGCTTTAAACGTTCCAATATCAGAATCATAGACATGCCAGAAGGAGAACAGGAAGAGCAACAAATTGAAAACTTATTTGAACAAATAATGAAGGAAGAATTTCCCAGTCTGGAGAAGGAAACAGACTTCCAGAAAGTCCGGGAAGCCCAGAGTCTCCCAAAGAAATTGGACCCAAGGAAGCGCACACCAACGCACATTTATAATTACTTTACCCAAGATGAAAGATAAGGGGAGAATCTTAAAAGGAGCGAGAGAAAAGGAGACAGTTGCCTACAACGGACTGCCCAGAAAGCACTTCTGATTTCTCAAAGAAACCTTGTAGGCAAGAAGGGGCTGGAAAGAAGTCTTCAAGATCATGAAAGGCAAGGACCTACATCCAAGATGACTCTATCCAGCAAAGCTTTCATTTAGAATGGACGGGCAGATGAAGTGCTCCCCAGAAAAGTTTAAGTTAAAAGAGTTCATCGTCACCAAGCCCTTAGTATATGAAGTGATAAAGAGACTTATCTTAGAAATGGAAGATCAAAAACTATGAACAGTAAAACGACAACAGACTCACAACTTTCAATAGCTGAACCAAAAAAAAAAAAAAAGAAAAACAGCAAAAACAAAAACTAAGCAAACAACTAGAACAGGAACAGGACCAGAGAAATGGACATCATATGGAGGGTGTCAATGAGAAGACGAGGGGAATAATAGAGGGAGAATGGAACAAGGAATAAGAAGCATAATTGGTCAGCATAAAATACATGGGGAGAGCCCAGCTGGTGTAGCTCAGTGGATTGAGCGCGGGCTGGGACCAGATGGACCCGGTTCGATTCCCAGTCGGGGCACATGCCTAGGTTGCAGGCCAGGTCCCCAGTGAGGGCCATGTGAGAGGCAACCATACATTGCTCATTCTCCCTACCTTCTCCTCTCTCTAAAAATAAGGAAATAAAATTAAAAAAAATACATGGGGAGTGGTTAAGAATGGTATAAAGCACAGAAAATTCAAAGAACTTATATGTACAACCCATGGAAATGAACTAAGGAGGGGACTACTGGAGGGTTGAGGGTGCAGAGTGGAAGGGGGATAAAGGGAGAAAAATTGGGAAAACTGTAATAGCATAATCAATATCTCATTTTTTTAATTTTTAAATTATTATTGTTCAATTACAGTTGTCTGCATTTTCTCACCTCTCCTCGTCCCCACCCCATCCAAATCCACCTCCCTCCCTGCTTCCACACTCCCCCTTGGTTTTGTCTACGTGTCCTTTACAACACAATATATTTTAAAAAACAAGAGTGAACCACGAGGAATGAGGAAGTGAGCTCCTCTAGAAGACAACCTGCTTTTGGAAATACATACAAAAAGAAAAATATACAATATGTCTGCGAATAATGAATGGTGGATAATAATGTTAAAAAGAATCATGAATTGGTTTAAATGAATTTATTAATTTGGGCCCACGAGGCAGAGGTTCTGCATTTACATCTGCAGCTACATCTGGGCCAACAGAAAAGGCTCTGAATGTTGAGGGGGCAGTTGGCTCAAGAATGAGCTCAGTGACGCCTACAAACTGTGAGATGGAAAAGCGGCTGCTGTTTCCTTTGATGTGGCAGCAGGGATTCAAGAGCTTAGGGGTACAGGAGTGATGGAGTGGGTCTCTTTTAAGTCCTTTTTAGCAATTTGGGAGTGTCCAAAGACATGCATTCCACGAGCACATTGAGAAATACATTTTAGAGAAAAAACAAAATATTTGAGGGCCTCCTTATTCTCTCTTCTCTCAAGGCCACACCTGACAAGGGAAACTGAAGCCTGTCAATAATAACATCTGATGGGACAGGTGGAGAGCAGGCTCACAGCTGTGGGGAAGGGCTGGCTGGATGGCGCAGGGAGGGGTATGAGATTGAGCAAAAAGTATGAGAGATAAACTCATAGACACAGCAAACACTTTAGTGTTTGTGGCAGAACGGGGAGGAGGAGAGAGAAGATGGTGTGGGTTGATAAATGGTGAAAAGACTTGACTTAACTGGGTAAACACACACTAAATTCCACTGCTGCGATTTTACCCTAAGAGCCCTGAAACTCCAACCCCAAAGAACCTATGCACCCCAATGTTCATAGCAGCGCAATTCACAATAGCCAAGTGCTGGAAGAAACCCAAGTGCCCATCAGCAAATGAGTGGATCAAGAAACTATGGTACATTTACACAATGGAATACTACGCAGCAGAGAGAAAGAAGGAGCTTATATCCTTTGCGACAGCATGGATGGAACTGGAGAGCATTATGCTAAGTGAAGTAAGCCAGGTGTGAGGGAGAAATACCATATGATCTCACCGTTAACTGGAATATAATCAACAAAAGAAGAAAGCAAACAAAATATAACCAGAAACATTGAGGCCCTGGCTGGTGTGGCTCAGTGGATTGAGCGCGGGCTGGGAATCAAAGCGTCCTGCTTCGATTCTCAGTCAGGGCACATGCCTGGGTTGCAGGCCAGGTCCCCAGTGAGGGCCATGTGAGAGGCAACCACACATTGCTGTTTCTCTCCCTCTCCTTCTCCCTCCGTTCCCCCTCTCTAATAATAAATAAATAAAATAATTTAAAATATATATATAACCAGAGACATTGAAATAAGAACAATCTAACGATATCCAGAGGGGACAGGGAGGGGGACTGTGGAGAGAAGGATTTTCAGGAACCACTACAGAGGACACATAGACACAACCAAGGGCGGAGGGGGAGGCAGGGGAGGGAAGTAGAGTTGTAAGGGGTTAGGGGAGGGGAAGGGAGAGGATGCAGACAACTGTAATTGAACAACAATAAAGTAAATAATTTTTAAATGAAGAACAATCTAACAATAGCCAGAGAGTAGTGGGGGGTTACTGTGGGGAAAACGGTTTTGAAAAACCAGTATAGCCCTGGCTGGCTCAGTGGATTGAGCGCGGGCTGGGAAACAAAGGGACCCGGTTTGATTCCCAGTCAGGGCACATGCCTCGGTTACAGGCCAGGTCCCAAGTGAGGACCATGTGAGGAGCAACCATACATTGCTGTTTCTCTCCCTCTCTGTCTCCCTCCCTTCCCCTCTGTCTAAAAATAAATAAATAAAATCTTAAAAAAAAAGAAAAAAAAGAAAAACCAGTATAAAGGACACATAGACAAAACTAAGGGGGAGGGTGGAAGCAAGGGAGGGAGGTGGGTTTGGATGGGGTGGGGAGAAAATGCAGACAACTGTAACTGAACAACAATAAAGTAATTTAAAAAACAAAAAAATCTATTAATAAAGTAATGTTTGAAATAAACAAAAAGACCAAAAAAAGCTATAAAATGAAAATTCAGAAAAAAAAAAAAATTGTCCACCAAAACCCTGTATCATTTTGTGAACCAGTGTGACACTAATAAGTTCAATTAAAGCCAATAATAATCTACAGATAAATTGCCTCCCATGGTAGCAGGGATAAAATGGCCTTGTCTTATCACTAAACACTCGGTAGATGTGATCACTGAAAAGACAGCAAATCAAAATATCATCAAATGAGTCTGCCAGGTATGGAGCTGCACGCTTGGCTGATTAATCTGGGGCTCCTGGAAGTAAAGACAGCAAGTCCCCAACATTCCTACGTGATGTGTAAGCAGAAACATCCCTGAGGAAGTGAACAATTCTGTAGCTGGAATCATAAAGATGTTCGGTCTGTGCCTGTACCAATAATCTGTCCTGAGACAGTTACATTTTAGAATTCTTCAGTGAAGGAAAGACCTGATCCTCTGGACAAAATCCCAACACACAACAGAACATTTCCACTGTCCACCTTCCTTCATGCCCAAGAAAATGAGAGTCTGCACCAGGGTAATTGCGTATTGGAGAGAAAGCAGAGAAACAGACAATCCACAGACTACAGGACCGTGGTTGTGAACTGAACTTGAACTCGGAATTCAGAGCGCCACTGTGACCCTGCACTAACACCAGGAACTTCTAGGGGAGCTGACCAATGGAATTTCAGCTCCAGACCATTTGGAAGTGGGTCCAAATGTGGTCCAACCCAACTTGTCATTGTCCCCTCGATCTAGAATGCATAAGAGAATTAGACGTATCAGCTGGAACATTCTCCAAGCTGTTCACTGGGCAGTGAGGGTTACATGGTGTGAAAGTGTAAACAGAAGCTATGACAACTGTCCATATTCAGGACACTAGTGAGTGAGAAGCTGCGCACACACCTGGGTGGACGGCAGAGGCGTGTGCTCTACACACAGGGATTTAGAAGGTGCAGCCGTGCTGATTCCCACCACATCAACATCACACGTCTAATGAGACTTGCGCGAAAAAAAAGGAGGAGGAGGAGAAAGGGGAGTAGAAGAACATTAAAAAAAATGCGAAGGAGAAGAAATGTAGAAAATGACACTAAACTGAGGCAAACTGTAACTACACGTGATTCTCACTGCTGCTGCAGGAGCCACGTGGTTACCTTGGCTGAGTAACCTCAGTTCGGGCATCTCCTGGTACCTGCCTCCCCTGGTACCTGCATCTCCTGGTACCTGCATCTCCTGGTACCTGCATCCCCTGAAACCCTCATGCATCTACTGATCTCTAAATGCCTTTCTAGTCACGTGAACCAAAGGTCACCGAAGAGGTTTTTACTGAGTCTGCAATCCTGCACGTCCCTTCACTGTCCCACCTCAGGGCAGGACCCTTTGCAGCCCCGTGTCCCCACCTAGTCTGCAGAGGTCCCACTGCCTTTTCGATCCACACCTCTCCCCTCCTGCTGTTCCAGGAGATGGATGATCAGATGCTGCCTGGACCAGTGAGTGGGAACAGTGCTGCTAGGACTTCCTGACAGATTCTGAGGGTCAGAATTTCAGAATAAATCTGACTCACATTCAGGGGGATTCTCCCTCAGTGAAATATTTGTTGTCCAGCGATACAGAGCAGCACAGGGAACAGCTGCAAGGTAAGCAGTAACCTGTGGAATGTGGCCCCTCCTGCAACACAAGATGAAGGAGCCCAGCACCCAGGGGCCTCTGGTTGCTGCAGACAGCACCTTGCTCAGCTGCTCTGGGGCCTCCAGCCCAGCTGTGGAGGGGGCTGAGAAGCGGCTCAGTGGCAGACGGGCCCAGAGGAGGATATAGGGGTGATAAATGGTGAAAACCAAGACTTGACTTAAGGTAGTAAACGCACAATAAAATGTACAGATGATGTAAAATTGTGCGTTGAAACCTGTGTGATTTTGTTAACCCAAGTCACCCCAATAAGTTCAATGAAAAGCAAATCATCATCTCTAGATAAATTCGGTCCCAGGATAGCGGGGGCAAAGGGCCTTGTCCAATCACTAACCACTTGGTAGGTCTGAGAACCTAAAGGACAGCAAACCAAAGCACCAGGACACGAGTGTGACCAGAACGAAGCTGGAGGGTTGGAAATTAACGACAGGCTCCTGTATGTGAACCCAGCAAGTCCCCTCTTTACTACGTGACGTGTAAGGAGACACGTCCCGGGGGAAGTGAACAATGGTGTAGCTGGAATCATAAGGACGTTCTGTCTGTCCGTTAACCAATAACATTTCCTAAGCCCCTTACATTTTTAGAATTTTTTTAAAAGATTTTATTAATTTATTTTCAGAGAGAGGAGAAGGGAGGGAGAAAGAGCAATGTACGGTTGCCTCTCACATGGCCCTCACTGTGGACCTGGCCCACAACCCAGGCATGTGCCCTGACTGGGAATCGAACCACGAGCCTCTGGTTCCCAGCCCGCGCTCAATCCACTGAGCTACACCAGCTGGGCGACATTTTTAGAATTTTTTTAAAAGACTTTATTTATTTTTAGAGAAATGGGAAGGGAGGGTGACAGAGAGGGAGAGAAACAGCAACGTATGGTTGCCTCTCACATGGCCCTCACGGGGACCTGGCCTGCAACCCAGGCATGTGCCCTGACTGGGAATCGAACCAGAACCCTTTGGTTCCCAGCCCGCACTCAATCCACTGAGCTACACCAGCCAGGGCATTTTTAGAATTTTTTAGTGAAGGAAAGACGTGATCCTCTGGACAAAACCCCAACACACAACAGAGCATTGCCACTGTCCACCTTTTGATCCCCAAGAAAATGATGGCCTTCACCAGGGTAACTGTGTATTGGAGAGAAAGCAGAGAAACAGATAATCTACAGACTACGGGACCCTGGCTAAGAACTGAATTAAACTAGGAATCCAGAGAGTCACCGTGTCCCTGCACTAACACCAGGAACTTCTAGGGGAGCTGGCCAATGGAAATGTAGATCAGGACCATTTGGAAGTGTTTCCAAATGTGGTCCAACCCAACTTATCATTGTCCCCTCGATCTAGAATGCATAAGAGAGTTAGACGTAGCAGCTGGAACATTCTCCACACCTGTTCACTGGGCAGTGAGGGTTACATGGTGGGAAAGTCTAAACAGAAGCCATGAGAGGACTTCCGCCAAGATGCCGGTGTAGGTGGACGCACTGCGCCGCCGCTCACAACCAGAGAGTTTAAACAACAAACTCAATAGTGAAAAATAAACAACCAGATGGACAGAATCGAACTGAAGGGAAGTCCGACACCCAGGAAGCGGGGGAGCACGAACATCCAGGCCGGTAAGCGGGGCAGAACCGAGCGGAGGAGCGGAGTGAGAGGCAGTTTGCCTGGAGGGACTCACCCCGTGAGTGTCTAACCAAAGCACGACCCCGAGCAACGGGTGAACCTCACAGGCCGGCGGCGTAACCGGAGCGGACAGTGGGAACCAGCGGGGCTGAGACTGGAGGAAAAGGCGGTGGGGAACTGGGGAGCAGAGGGTGATAGGGAGCAGGCGGCGATCAGCAGTCACCATTGCTCCCTCCCAGGCCCCGCCCCCAGAGGAAACGTCACAAAAAAGCGACCCAGGTTACCAGGCACCGACAAACACCTAAGACTCCGACAGGTGCGCCGAGATAAAAAAGAATGAAAATGGCCAAAATGAAAGATCAGAACAAATTACGACTAACAGACGAAGAGACAACCAAATTAACAGATGCCCAGTTTAAAACACTGGTAATCAGGATGCTCACAAAACTGGAAGAAAGGTGGATGCAAATAATTGAACAAATGAAGAACACGATAAAGATAATGGAGGAAGATTTACAGGGAACCAATAGGGAAAAAAAGGAAGCTGGGACTCAAACCAATGGGGTGGACCAGAAGGAAGAAACAAGAATTCAAAAAATTGAGGAAGGACTCAGGAACCTCAGAGACATTTGTAAACGACCCAACATCCGGATCATAGGGCTGCCAGAAGGACAAGAGGAACACCAAGAAACTGAACATATTTTTGAACAGATAATGAACGAGAACTTCCCAAATCTGGCAAAGGAAATAGGCTTCCTGGAAATCCAAGAAGCTCAGAGAACCCCAAAGAAGCGGGACCCAAAGAGGAACACACCAAGGCACACCATAATAACATTGCCCAAGA
>PVJI01022690.1:12832-24922 GCA_004026765.1 Micronycteris hirsuta
AGACAGTTACCTACAAAGGAATTCCCATAAGACTGTCAGCGGATTTCTCTAAGGAGACCTTCCAAGCAAGAAGGGGCTGGAGAGAAATATTTCAAATCATGAAAAGCAAGGGCCTACAACCAAGAATAATCTATCCAGCAAAACTGTCATTTAGAATGGAAGGGCAGATAAAGTGCTTCTCAGATAAGGTCAAGTTCAAAGAGTACATCATCACGCAGCCTCTACAATATGAAATGTTAAGGGATTTTATATAAGGACTCATGAGAGAAGGCACCGAGGCCAGATCAGCTACCGGGGAACTCAGATCAGCCACAGCCAAGACGCTTGTGAGGTAAGCAAGCAAAATACAACCAGAGAAACAAATTATAACCAGAGACATTGAAATTTAGAACAATCTGGTGGTAACCAGATGGGAGGGAGAAGTGGAGAAGGGGGACAAGGGTTCTCAGGAACTGCTATAACGGACACACGGACAAAACCAAGGGGGAGGGTGGAAGCAAGGGAGGTGGGTTTGCCTGGGGTTGGGGGTGGGAGGTAAATGCAGACAACTGTAAGTGAACAACAATAAAATAATTTTTTTAAAAAAGTAGCCATGACAACTGCCTGTGTTCAAGACACTAGTGAATCAGAAGCTGCGCACACACCTGGGTGGACAGCAAAGGTGTGTGCTCTACACACAAGGATTTAGAAGGTGCAGCCGTGCTGATTCCTACATCAACATTCCACGTCTAATTAGACTTGTGCAAAAAAAAAAAAGAAGGAGAGGAACAGGAAGAATAAAGAGAAGGCAGAGGAGAAGGAGGAGAAACTTAGAAAATGACAGTAAATTGAAGCAAAGTTTAACTACACGTGACTCTAACTGCTGCGGCAGCCACATGGTTACCCTGGCTAAGTAACCTCAGTTCAGGCATCTCCTGGTACCTGCATCCCCTGGTACCTGCATCCCCTGGTATCTGTGTCTCCTGGTACCCACATGCACCTACTGATCTGCAAATGCCTTTGGATGTTTCTCTCCCTCTCTTTCTCCCTCCCTTCCCTTCTGTCTAAATAAATAAATAAATAAATAAAATGTTTAAAAAAATTAAAAAAAAAACACAAATTGTACAGCTAACTTTATACAACGTTAACCAAAGGTACCACAACCAGTTTCATTCTAAAAATGTTAAAAGACCCTTCATTGGTCACCTCTGATCAGGAGAACAAGATATGCTTTCTTTCTCTGAGGAACAGAAACATGTTTTTGTTACTTACCTTTTGTTCACGAAGGACCAGCAGCATCATCGGTTTAGACTCAGTAGTGGGAGGTGCGCTGTGTGCTGTCGGCCATGGATGGTCCATGAGCAACAGTGTCTGTGAAAATAAAAGAAAATCAATGAATAAGCATGAAAACCCAATTTCTGCTTCCAGAGTCCAGCCAGTCAGGACGACGTCTAAGTCCTGGGCCAAAACATCACGCGATGCAGGAGCGGGACCCGCGGGGGCAGCCCGTGGGCTCCCTAATATCACCCAGTCCCAGTGTCTGCGGTGACATCAGAGCTGTGCGGAGGAGTCTCGGAGTGGCCCACGGCTGTGGATGTGGGCCTGCTCTTTACAGTCACTTGGGAAGGTCTCCATAATTATACCGAAGACTCCACATGCAGCTGAAGAGCCTCAGAAAAAGAGTCGTGTTAGTTCTCAATGGTTCCAAGCCCGATGTTGGAAAACTTGGAACAGTTCATTGCAGAGATGTCACTGACACTGGAGTAAACGAGAAGGATTCAGGACTGGTCACAGAATGGAAAATGTGCAAGAGGAAACACACGAGGGTAAGAATGGCAGTGACCTCTCCTGTGATGGTGGCCGCCTTGACTGAGGTCCCAGCAGGGCCCTAAGGTGAGGGACAGAGTGGGACCCACGAGGAAGTGTGCTCCACTAGAACACAACCTGGGTTTTGAAACATATACAAAAAGAAAACCATGCAATGTGTCTGCATATAATGAATGGTGGATAATAATGTTAAAAAGAAACATGAATTTGGTGTAAATGAATTTATTAATTCGGGCCCACGAGGCAGAGATTCTGCATTTATATTGCAGCTCTATCTGGGCCACCAGAAAGGCTCTGAATGTTGAGGGGGCAGTTGGCTGAAGAACGAGCTCAGTGATGCCCAGAAACTGTGACATGGAAAAGCTGCTGCTGGTCCCTTTGATGTGGAGGCAGGAACCCAAGAGCTTAGGGGGACAGGAGTGATGGAGTGGGTTTATCATCTACGTCCTATTTCGCAATCTGGGAGTGTCCACATGGCATATGACCCACCAGTGCAGTGAGATGCACTGAAGAGAAGAAATAAAGCATATTTATAGAGTTCCATGTTCAGTCTTCTCTCAAGGCCACACCTGACATGGGAAATTGAAGCCTGTCGATCCTACAGTCTGATGGGACAGGTGTGCAGCAGGTTCGCCCTGTGGAAAGACACTGAAGGAAGGCGGTGGGAGGAGGGGTATGAGACTAAGAAAAAAGAAGAGGTAAAAAGTCACAGACACGGAAAACATTTCGGTGATTACTGGAGGGAGGAGGAGCGGGAGGAGGGAAGAGTGCGTTGGGGTGATAAATGGCGAAAACAAAGGCTTGACTTAAGGTAGTAAATGCAGAGTAATGTACAGATGATGTGAAACTGGGCACCGAAAACTACTGTCATTTAGTCAACCAGTATCACCCCAATAAATTCAATAAAAAACAAAAAATTGTGAGGCATAAATTGGGTCCTGCGGTAGCAGGGGCCAAAGGGCCTCGTCCAATCGAACACTCGGTAGATTTGATCAACTAAGAGACAGCAAATCAAAGCACCAGGAAACGAGTCTGACTAGAACTGAGCTGTGGAGAGGTTGGTTCATTAATCCAGAGGCCCCAGGAAGTGAAGACAGCAAGAAGCCCCCCGCATTCCCACATGATCTGTGTAACCAGAAAAACCAGGGAAGAGAACAGTGCTGTAGGTAGAATCGCAAGACACTCAGTATGTATCTCAACCAATACCCTGTCGTGAGCCAGTGTAGGTCTTCGAATTCCTTCGTGAAGGAGGATCAGATCCTCTGGACGAAACCCCAACACACGACAGAGCATTTCCACTGTCCACCTCCCTTCCTCCCCAAGAAAATGAGAGCCTGCACCAGGATAACTGCGTATTGGAGAGAAAGCAGAGAAACAGAAGATACACAGACTACAGGGCCTTCGATCTGAACTGCAGCTGGACGAGGTATTCAGAGTGTCACCGTGTCCCTGCACTAACACTGGGAGCTCTGAGGGCAGGCGACCCACAGAATTTTAGCTCAGGACCATTTGGAAGTGGGTCCACATGTGATCCAACCCAACTTGTCATTGTCTCCTCGATTTAGAATGCATAAGAGAATGAGACGTAACAGGTGAAAGATTCTCCAAACTGTTCACTGGGCAGTGAGGGTTATGTGGTGGGAAAGTCCAATCAGAAGCCGTGACAACTGTGCGTGTTCAGGACACTATTGAGTAAGAAGGTGGACACACACCTGGGTGGACGGCAGAGGCGTGTGCTTTACACTCAAGGATTTAGAACGTGCAGCCGTGCTGACTCCCACCACATCAACGTTCCACTTCTAATTAGACTTGGGCAATAAAAGGAAGGAGGAGGAGAACAGGAGGAACAGGAAGAATAAGGAGGAGAAGGAGGAGATAAAAGTAAGAAAATGACAGTAAACTGAGGCAAACTGTAACTACACGTGACTCTAACTGCTGCAGCCACGTGGTTACTCTGGTTGAGTAACCTCCGTTCAAGCATCCCCTGGTATCTTCCTCCCCTGGTACCTGCCTCCCCTGTTACCTCCATCCTCCGGTACCTGCATCCCCTGGTACATGCATCCCCTGGTACCTGCTACTCCTGATACCCGCACGCACCTACTGATCTGGCAAATACCTTTCCAGTCACATGGACCAAAGGTCACCAAAGCTGTTTTCACTCAGCCAGCAAGGCCTGCAGGTCTCTTCACTGTCCCACCTCAGGGTATGACCCTCTACAGCCCTTGTCCCCACCTAGTCTACAGAGGTTTCACTGCTTTCCATCCACAAAACGCCCCTCCCGCTGTTCCAGGAGAAGGAGGATGTGACGCTGCCTGGACCAGCGAGTGGGCACAGTGTTGCTATGACCTCCTGACAGACTCTTAGTGTCAGAATTTCAGAATAAATCTGACTCACATTCAGGGGGCTTCTCCCTCAGTGAAATATTTGTTGTTCAGCGATACAGAGCAGCACAGGGAACAGCTGCAAGGTAAGCAGTAATCTGTGGAACGCGGCCCCTCCTGCAACACAAGATGAAGGAGCCCAGCACCCAGGGGCCTCTGGTTGCTGGAGGCAGCACCTTGCTCAGCTGCTCCAGGGCCTCCAGCCCAGGTGTGGAGGGGGCTGAGAAGCGGCTCAGTGGCAGACGGGCCCAGAGGAGGATATAGGGGTGATAAATGGTGAAAACCAAGACTTGACTTAAGGTAGTAAACGCACAATAAAACGTACAGATGTTGTAAAATTGTGCATTGAAACCTGTGTGATTTTGTTAACCCAAGTCACCCCAATAAGTTCAATGAAAAGCAAATCATCATCTCTAGATAAACTGGGTCCCAGGGTAGCAGGGCAAAGGGCCTTGTCCAATCACTGAACACTCAGTAGATATGAGAACCTAAAGGACAGCAAACCAAAGCACCAGGACACAAGTCTGACCAGAACGAAGCTGGAGGGTTGGAAATTAACGACAGGCTCCTGTACGTGAAGCCAGCAAGTCCCCCCGCTTTACTACGTGACGTGTAAGGACACACGTCCCAGGGGAAGTGAACAATGGTGTAGCTGGAATCATAAGGACGTTCTGTCTGTCCATTAACCAATAACCTTTCCTAAGCCCCTTACATTTTTAGAATTTTTTTAAGGAAATTATTTATTTATTTTCAGAGAGAGGAGAAGGGAGGGAGAAAGAGCAATGTATGGTTGCCTCTCACATGGCCCTCACTGGGGACCTAGCCCGCAACCCAGGCATGTGCCCCGACTAGGAATCGAACGACGAGCCTCTGGTTCCCAGCCCGCGCTCAATCCACTGAGCTACACCAGCCGGGCGACATTTTTAGAATTCTTTTTGAAGACTTTATTTATTTTTAGAGAGATGGGAAGGGAGGGAGACAGAGAGGGAGAGAAACAGCAATGTATGGTTGCCTCTCACATGGCCCTCACGGGGGCCTGGCCTGCAACCTAGGCATGTGCCCTGACTGGGAATCGAACCGGGACCCTTTGGATCCCAGCCCGCGCTCAATCCACTGAGCGACACCAGACAGGGCATTTTTAGAATTTTTTAGTGAAGGAAAGATGTGATCCTCTGGACAAAACCCCAACACACAACAGAACATTGCCACTGTCCACATTCCTTCATCCCCAAGAAAATGAGAGCCTTCACCAGGGTAACTGTGTATTGGAGAGAAAGCAGAGAAACAGATAATCCACAGACTACGGGACCCTGGTTCGAACTGAATTACACTAGGAATCCAGAGAGTCACCGTGTCCCTGAACTAACACCAGGAACTTCTAGGGGAGCTGGCCAATGGAAATTTAGATCAGGACCATTTGGAAGTGTTTCCAAATGTGATCTGACCCAACTTGTCATTGTCCCCTCGATCTAGAATGCATAAGAGAGTTAGACGTAGCAGCTGGAACATTCTCCACACCTGTTCACTGGGCAGTGAGGGTTACATGGTGGGAAAGTCTAAACAGAAGCCAAGAGAGGACTTCCGCCAAGATGGCGGCGTAGGTGGACGCACTGCGCCGCCGCTCACAACCAGAGAGTTTAAACAACGAACTCAATAGCAAAAAATAAACAACCAGATGGACAGAATGGAACTGAAGGGAAGTCCGACACCCAGGAAGTTGGGGAGGACGTGCATCCAGGGCGGTAAGCGGGGCAGAACCGAGCGGAGGAGCGGAGTGGGAGGCAGTTTGCCTGGAGGGACTCACGTGGCGAGCGTCTAAACAAAACACGACCCCGAGCAACGGGTGAACCCCGCAGGCTGGCGGCGTAACCGGAGAGGCCAGTGGGAACCAGCAGGGCCGAGACTGGCGGAAAAGGTGGTGAGGAACTGGGGAGTAGAGGGTGATAGGGAGCGGCGGTGAACAGCAGAGGCCATTGCTCCCTCCCAGGCCCCGCCCCCAGAGGAAACGTCACAAAAAAGCGACCCAGGTTGCCAGGCACCAACAAACACCTAAGACTCCGACAGGTGCGCCGAGATAAAAAAGAATGAAAATGGCCAAAATGAAAGATCAGAACAAATTACAACTAACGGACGAAGAGATAGCCAAATTAACAGATGCCTAGTTTAAAACACTGGTAATCAGGATGCTCACAAAACTGGAAGAAAGGTGGACGCAAATAATTGAACAAATGAAAAATACGATAAAGATAATGGAGGAAGATTTACAGGGAACCAAGAGGGAAAAAAGGAAGGTGGGACTCAAACCAATGGGGTGGACCAGAAGAAAGAAACAAGAATTCAAAAAAATGGAGGATAATGTGTGCTACGTGCGAGGAGCTGGCTTTCTGCCTACCTTCCGCCCCTAGTTAGGACCCACCGGGTACGAGTCCCCTTTTCTCCCCCCGGAGAGGGGCACACAGAGGCCGCTTTCACCCCGCCCAGCAGGAGAGGGGGGGCCGCCGGGGACTCCAAATCTCCACCGCAGCCTGGATCTCCGAGCACAGAGGGCAAGGAGTCCCCGAGAAGGAGGGAAAGATGGTGGCAGAGTAGGAGGGAGCAGAGTCGGCTTCCTCCTGCCCACTGGGGGGATATCCAGCCGATTTTCTGAGGAGCACAGCGATCGCCCAGCTGTATGCCAGTGTGTGGAAAGATTGACGGCCAAGATTGCACACAGTTGAAAAATGACACGATAGGGAGTCTGCTTCAGAGCAAAGGGGCCCCTCGGGCCCAGCGGGGAGCTGGGAAGACAGTAGGTCCAGCCGCAGCAGCTGCCCGATTTATTGCAGGAACCCGGGGAGGGAGCTGGATTGGGGTGTGTGAGTAGCCAAAGCAGGCCTGCGCATCTGCTGGGAGAGGCTTGGTACCCAGCAGGCCGGAGGTCGGTGCGTACGTGGGGACTGGTCCGAAGGGGCTGGTGATCCCAGCGGGAGGAATTGGAGATTGAACTGAACGGGAAACCCGCAGCCCGGAGCTCTGGGACTGGGCACGCACCCTGAGAAGCCAGTCAGGGGCGGCTCGGGTTAGTGGGTGACCGAGCGCCCAGGCCAGCCGAGTCCAGAGACAGAAGCGGTCTGCGAATTCAGGGGAGCGGAGCTCACTCCTGGAGGGACCGAGACATAGCCCAGCACCTGTGATTGGAGACCTGCGGTGCCGACTGCCTCCGTGGGAGAGGGACAGGGGAACCCAATCGAGCTCCACTGAGGGAAGCCACAGACCTCGTGGACTCCTGACTCAGTGTGGAGACTAGGCAACCCAGGAGGGGTGATGAGAATTCCTAGCAACTGTGCTGAAAGCAGGACTGCAGCTAAGTGTGCAGCTCAGGAAGGAAGAAAGGAAAAGGAAACCTGATATCATCCTAGCCTGTCGCAGACAGAAGGACCAGAGGAGCAAGACTGACTGGACACTTTTTTTTTTTTTAGAGAGAGGAGAAGGGAGGGAGAAAGACCAATATATGGTTGCCTCTCACATGGCCCTCACTGGGGACCTAGCCCGCAACCCAGGCATGTGCCCCGACTGGAAATTGAACCAGGACCCTCTGGTTCCCAGCCCTCGCTCAATCCACTGAGCTACACCAGCTGGGCATCTGACTGGACATTTTTTACAGCCAGACAACAAAAGGTTTTATTTTTTTTAATTGTTTTGTTTTGTATCTTTGTTTTGGCTTTCTCTTTGCTTCTTTGTCGGTTTTCCCTCACCCTTCTTCCTTTCTGCCCTTCTATATATATTTTTTTAATTCCTTCTACCATCCCTTCATTTAGTACTCCTAGTTCTCTCTTCTTTTTGTTTTTTATTTTTTATTACTTTTTATGTTTTTTATTTTTTTCTTTTTTTTCCCTTTTCTTTCTCTTTTTTTTCCTCCCTCCCCTTCTCTTCTTTATCCACAGGTGAGACAATGAAACCTGGAATTGTGAAGAGAATAGAGTGGGTTTCAGACAAGAGCCAGCCTAAAAAATCAGAGACAGTGACACAAAACTAACATCGCTGCTCCAGAAAACTTGACAGATCAATTGAAGAAACAGAGGCTAGCAAGAAGAATCCCATAAACAATGGGAAGACAAAGAAACAACCGCCAAATGAAAGGAAAGGAGGAAGCCCCAGAAAGAATGATAAATGAAACAGGAGCAAGCCAACTATCAGATATTGAGTTCAAAGCATATGTTATCAGGTAGCTCAAGAAACTCGAGAAGCTTGATAAACTCACAGAAAATTACCAGAAACTACAGGGAAACTATAATGAACTCACTGCAAACTATGTCAACATGAAAAAGGAAATAGAAACTATCCACAAGGGCCAAGAGGAACTGAAGAATACAATATATGAACTGAAGAACACAATAGAAGGAATCAAAAGCAGGCTCGATGAGGCAGAGGATCAGATAAGGTTGAAAAAAACACCCAAAAAGAGCAAGAACAGGAAAAGAGGCTCAGAAAGAATGAAGAGGTATTAAGGGAAATGCAGGACAACATGAAACGTAATAATATTCGTATAACAGGGATACCAGAAGGAGAGGAAGAGCAGCAAGGGATGGAAAACCTGTTTGAAAAAGAAATGATGGAAAACTTCCCTAACCTGATGAGAGAAAAAGCCACACAAATCCAGGAAATACAGAGAGTCCCAATCAAAAGGAACCCTAACAGGCCCACTTCAAGACACATCATCATTAAAATGGCAAAATTCCAAGACAAAGAGAGAATCTTAAAGGCAGAGAGGCAGAAACAGGAAGTAACATACAAGGGAACCCCAGTAAGGTTAGCAGGTGACTTCTCAATGGAAACACTCCAAGCCAGAAGGGAATGGCAAGAAATATTCCAAGTAATGAGAACCAGAGGCCTGAAACCAAGACTACTCTACCCAGCAAGGCTCTTCAATCAAGATAGATGGCCAAATAAGGAGCTTCCCAGACTAAAGAAGTCTAAAAGAATACACCTCCACCAAACCAGCTCTGCAAGAGATCCTAAACGGACTGATTTAAGAAAAGGAAGGGAAAGAGAGACAGTGAGGAAGAGAGGTACCAAAAAAAATGGCAATGAATAAGTACCTATCAATAATAACCTTAAACGTAAATGGATTACATGCTCCAATTAAAAGACATAGAATAGCAGAATGGATAAGAAAGCACAACCCACACATATGTTGCCTACAAGAGACCCACCTCAGGACAAAAGACTTACACAGACTGAAAGTGAGAGGCTAGAAACAAGTTTTCCAAGCAAACGGACAGGAAAAAAGAGCTGGGGTACCAATACTCATATCAGACAAAAAAGAGTTCAAAAAAGGGCCATAAAGAGAGATCCAGAGGGACACTTCATAACACTCAAGGGAAGAATCCACCAAGAAGACATAAACATTGTAAATATATATACACCCAACACAGGAGCACCCAAATACATACAGAAAATCTAGGAGGACTTCAAGAAAGACATTGATACCAACACAATTATAGTAGGGGACTTCAACACCCCACTGTCAAAAACGGACAGATCCTCCAAACAAAATATCAGCAAAGACACAGTGGCATTGAACAATGCCCTAGAAGAAATGGACTTAACTGATATATATAGGGCCCTTCACCCCAAAGAAGCTCAATATACATTCTTTTCAAATGCACATGGAACATTTTCAAAAATAGACCATATGATAGGACACAAAACAAGCCTCAACAAATTCAAGAAAATTGAAATCATACCAAGTATTTTCCCTGAGCACAAGGGACTGAAATTAGAAACCAAGCCAAAGGAAAAAACCCCAAAACACTCAAAATCATGGAGACTGAATAGCATGCTCTTAAACAATGAATGGGTCAAGGACGAGATTAGGGAAGAAATCAAAAAGTTCCTTGAAACAAATGAAAATGAACTGACAACAACCCAAACCTTATGGGATACAGCGGAGGCAGTCCTGAGAGGGAAGTGCATAGCGATACAGACCTACCTAAAAAAAACAGAAACAGTTTACACAAACAACCTAACCCTACGCCTAGAAGAACTCGAAGAACAACAGCAAAGACAACCCAAAGCAAGTAGAAGGAAGGAAATAACCAAGATCAGAGCAGAATTAAATGACTTAGAGACTAACAGGACAATTCTAAGGATCAATGAATCCAGGAGCTGGTTCTTTGAAAAGAAACAAAATGGACAAGCCTTTAAGCAGGCTCATCAAGAAAAAGAGAGAGAGGACCCAAATAAACTCAATCAGAAATGAAAGAGGAGATATTACAACTGATGCCACAGAAGTACAAGGGATTATAAGACACTACTATGAAGAACTGTATGCCAAGAACTAGGAAAACCTAGGTGAAATGGACAAATTTTTAGAAAAATATAATCTTCCAAAACTCAATAAAGAGGAAGCAGAAAGTCTGAACCGACCAATAACAGCAGATGAAATTTAAGCAGTAATCAAAAACTCCTGACACACAAAAGCCCTGGACCAGATGGTTTCACAGGAGAATTCTACAAAGCATTTAAGGAAGAACTAACTCCTATCCTTCACAGACTATTCCAAAAAATCCAAAATGAAGGAAGACTCCCAAACTCTTTTTATGAAGCCAGCATCATCCTAATCCCAAAACCAGAAAAAGACACAACAAAGAAAGAAAACTTCAGGCCAATATCACTGATGAACATTGACACTAAAATCCTCAACAAAATATTAGCAAACCGCATCCAGCAATACATTAAAAAGATCATTCACCATGACCAAGTGGGATTCATCCCAGGGATGAAAGGATGGTACAACATTCGCAAAACAATAAAGGTAATACATCACATAAACAAAAGCTAAGACAAAAATCACACGATCATATCAATACATGCAAAAAAAGTATTCGATAAGGTACAGGATCCATTTATGATAAAAACAAACACTCAGCAAAGTGGGAATAGAGGGAACATTCCTCAACATAATAAAGGCCATATATGAGAAACCTACAGCCAACATTATACTCAATGGACAAAAACTAAAATCTGTCCCACTTATATCAGGTACAAGACAAGGTTGCCCACTATCACCACTTCTATTCAACATAGTACTGGAAATTTTGGCCACAGCAATCAGACAAGAAAAGGAAATAAAAAGCATCCAAATTGGAAAGGAAGAAACAAACCTGTCATTGTTTGCAGATGACATAACAGTATACTTAGAAAATCCTATAGACTCCGCCAAAGACTACTCAATCTAATAATTAAATTTGGCAAAACAGCAGGATATAAAGTCAATATCCAGAAATCAGAGGCATTTTTGTATACCAACAGTGAAACAGCAGAAGCAGAAATCAGAAAAAAAAATCCCATTTGATATACCAACAAGAAAAATAAAGTACCTAGAAATAAACCTAACCAAGGAGGTAAAAGACCTGTACTCAGAAAACTACACAACACTGAAGAAAGAAATCATGGAAGATACAAACAAATGGAAACATATACCGTGCTCAGGGATTCGAAGGATGAACATCATCAAAATGTCCATACTACCCAAAGGAATGTATAGATTCAATGCAATCCCTATCAAAGTACCAATGGCGTATTTCACAGATATAGAACAAACACTTACGAAATTTATATGGAACCATAAACTACCCTGAATATCTGCTGCAATTTTGAGAAGGAAGAGCAAAGCAGGAGGGATCACAATTCCTGATATCAAACTATATTACAAGGCCACTGTAATCAAAACAGCCTGGTACTGGCATAAAAACAGACAGATAGACCAATGGAACAGAATAGAGAGCCCAGAAATAAACCCGAGTCTCTACGGGCAATTAATCTTCGACAAAGGGGGCAGAAGCATAAAATGGAATAAAAACAGCCTCTTCAACAAATGGTGTTGGGAAACCTGGATGGCTACATGCAAAAAAATGAAACT
>PVJI01022691.1:0-24818 GCA_004026765.1 Micronycteris hirsuta
TTTTTTTTTTTGTCATTTTGGCTATGGTTAGCATGTGGGCTTACCAAAGCAGTGACCAAGACAAGTGCACAGTGTGGGAAAGAGGAACAGATGGAAGTGGTAAATAAAATAGTGGGTAGGTCACACATGGGCTAAAATGAGTGTCAGATTCTGACTTAAAGCCTGCCACCAGTTGCAGCTGTACTTGAAGTACCTCAACTCACTTGCCACTATAAGCCTGCCACCAGATGCAGTTTAATTGTCATTTGCCACTCACTGATAAGGTTTTGATATGAGTCTGCAAGCAATTGATTTATTATGATCTCTGTGCAGTCAGAGTTCTCTGCTAATGATAATCTGTATTTGCAGCTGCTCCCCAGCACTAGCATCACTGCCTCAGCTCCACCTCAGGTCATCAGGTATTAGATTCTCTTAAGGAGCGTGCAGTCTAGATCCCTCACATGTGCAGCTCATAGTAGGGTTGACACTCCTATGAGAATCTAATGCTACCACTGATCTGACAGGAGGTGGAGCTCAGGTGGTAATGAGGGCAATGGGGAGTGGCTATGAATACAGATGAAGCTTCGCTGACTTGCCTGCTGCTCATCTCCTGCTGTGTGGCCTGGTTCCACATACATCCATGGCATAGGGGTTGGGGACCCCTGTCACAGAGGAGTCTGCTAAACTCATGCTGTCCAGTACAGCATCCATTCTCTGACATGACTGTAAGCATATGAAATGAGGTTAGTCTGAATCTCTGTATGCTTTAAGCCGAAAAATGCAGGGTCTGGCACGAATAACGCCCCTTTTTTATTACCTAGAAATATTTTGTTACAAAAGCATAAGCATGTAATTCTGTAACGCAACAATATCACACTCAAGCACACCATATGACATTTTAGATGAAATGTTTAAATTGCTGTCCGTCTCATGCGAGACATTCGTGTACCCTACCAACCACACTCAGTGGCGTTCTTCTGCCTGACTCTGTACATACTAGATTTCAAAGATTAAGTACCAAAAAAAGTAAAATATCTCATTAACAGTATTTAAAATACTGATGACATATAGAATTTCATTTTTTAAATTTTGTAAATTATTTATAAATGCTTGATTCTTCTACTGTGGACAGTGGCTGCTTACAAAGTAAGTTTAAGGGTTGCACCAGCCAGTATAATATGATGGAAAATGCAGCTTAGAAACAAAATCATTATCATCATAAATAAAATACAATTGGGTTATTCAGTGTAGGAGAGGACATTTAAAATAATGAACATTAAGATTATTGTTCTAGGGTTAAATTCTAAGAAACAGTATATATTCTGTGTGCTTAGTGAAATCAGAAGGAAGAGTATATATCCAAATATATTCATACCAGGAGTTTATAGAAAAGGGATCATGGAAATTATTGAATCTGATTGGAAGGGTGAGAAAGGCCATCTGTAAATCTCTCACAGGCCATGAGATTAATAACAGAAACAAGAATATAACTGTTATACTGGGTACTGTTTGCCCTCTGATATGCTTTTTAAAAAAATGTATATATGGAACACTTCACAAATTTGCATGTCATCCTTGTGCGGGGGCCATGCTAATTGTCTCTGTATCATTCCAGTTTTAGTGTATGTGCTGCCCAAGTGAGCACTGACATGCTTTTAAGCACTATACTTCATAAGAGCCCCCTCCCCCAAAAAGTTCTCATGTGCATTCTCCAGAAAGAGATAAGCCTCCATTGGTACTTGTAGTTGTGATTGAAGCTTTGGCAGAGGATCTAGATTTTCTAACGTTAGCTGATACATGTTACTGTTTCTGCTTTTAAGTTTGCTAAATTAAAAACAAAAACAAACCCTTATGTTCCTAACAGAGAGTAAAATAAATAAGATAAATGTGATTTGAATTGATGCTATATGCCAAATATATACTGAAAAAGATCTACCATCCTCTGCCCTAGCTGGGTGGCTCAGTTGGTTGGAGCATGGTCCTATACAGCAAGGGGTGGTGGGTTCAGTCCTGGTCAGAGTATATACATACGGAAGGCAACCAGTTGATGTTTCTCTCTCACACCCATGATTCTCTCTCACATTCATGCTTCTCTCTTCTTTCTCTCTCCCTTCCTCTCTTTCTAAAATCAATAAAACATATCCTCGGGTGAAGATTAAAACAAAATCTACCACCATCAACATTTATAGTACCAATACTGACTTACTGTCACTAAATAGTACACTTCAAGTTATTGTTGGGGGAGAAGTGATTGATTTGTGTTGGGTGTCTTTCTAACATTCTTTTTCAGCAGGGTTCCTTGTAACTGCCTCTGTAGCTAGCTGTGGGTCTTTTGTGGCCATCTACTTGATTGATGTTAACTGATCATCTAAACAAATGAACACTAACCCAGTGTGCTGAGTGTGTCAAAGAATATGAGGCATGCAAATTGGACTTTCAATTGGAATAACAAATTGGAAGTGAATTAATATTAGCATCTGAATAAAGTTATATTTTCAACAGAAAGGTATAATTTGATATGTAAAGGAAAATGGTATAAATAATAAGTAGATTTGTTAACTTGTTTTCAGTCTTTGCTATGATTATAGATGCTTGAACTTGATACTTAAAGTATGGGCAGTATCATACCTCTCTTTATCTTCTGTTGTACTCGATAGTCCATGACCATTGTGTTTCCTCAAGAAAGTTTTTTTAACATAGTCTAATGCTTCCACTTTTACCTATTGTAATTCAGATTTCCTGAGTACCCATTTTGCATTATAAAAGAAATATTAAAGTTTTACCATTAGGTAGCTTTGGAATCTATAAAGGAGACACTTGGGGGAAAATAAAAAGTCAGTGAATTGTTTTTTCTACTAGAAGCTTGTATATAAAATAATGTCTGTTCTTGTCATAACTATTTAATTTTATTATGTTCAGTAATTTATTGATAATATAGTATAAGATGAGTGTTTAATTATATTTTTTTCTGCAGTTTCCCAGCACCATGTAATCATTTCATCTATTCATTATTGGTTGATAATACTCCTTTTATCATATAGTAACTATTTAATATAATGGGGTGAGTTTGGGGGTTTTATTTTATTTCATTAATCAGTCTATTATTATTGTGTTGTAGCCATGCTGTTTAATTATGGTAGCTTTATGGAGGACATTTCTTTTTACAAATCTGTCTCAAGAATTTTTATTTTCATGGGCTTGTTATATCAGAGAAATATTGGAAATACTTGTCATATTGCTAAAAAATCCTGTTGGAATTGCAATAAGCTATAAATTATTTTGGAAAGAACCAAAAACTTCTCAATATTTTGTCCATCAATCTAAGGACATATATTTTAGTTTCTTTTATCTTCTTATGCCTCATTAGAGTGTGTGGTTTGTTTCATATGCTTTCTCTACATATCTTATATATAGTATTCTTATGTATATTACATTTTTTGGTGGTTACAAATAGATTTTTCCCATTGTAACTTTTTAAGTGGTTATTTTTGGATATCATTTTGAAAAGGTATATTGATTTTTTTATATTTTTATTTGTCTCTAACTACCTTCTGAACTCACTTACTAGTTAAAATAAAGTTTTAGCTGGTTCTCTTGGGTTTTGAAGCCAGACCACATACAAAGTGATGTTTTTATTTCCTCTTTCCTTCATGACTATTGTTGACTTATTGGGCTAGCTTGAACTTCTGCCACAATAGTAAATACAAATGGTATGAATAGTACCTCATTTTAGTTTCTGATATTAAGCAGCCCTTCTAATGCTTTACCAATTCAGTATAAGACCTCTTGATTTAATATCAAAGTCCCTTTTTGTGTTAAGAAAATAGTCTTAATTAAATAACGAGTTAAAAAAATCAGGAGTAGGTATCTTTAAACCATAAATCCTCAGCCTAATCAATTAATATTTTAAAAAGTATCCACGATTTTTATTATTTTAAGGTTTGTTTATAATAAAATTATTTTGGGGGAGCATTAATACTAGAGGAATATATATATTTTTTTTAGGAATTTTTTTTTAAGAATGGAAAGTATAACAGTTACTCAGTCTCAGAATCAAAGGTCACTTAGTATATTAGTTAGGTTCAGTATAATTTGTGCTCCTTTTGTGTTATTCAGGGACAAATATTTATCTATAAAGAATTAATACCTAAAAATAACTAAGATTAATAATATGAATTAGATATTTTAGAATGAATGACTGTTAAGTGTTCTGATAAACAGCATAGGAAATATCTTGATTTAGTAATATATAGCCCCATAGCTTCAAAACTACAGTTAGTAAAACATTATTTTTTCTACCAGAGAATTGTTTGTTTACAATTACAAGGTCATACCATATTATCCTTTGAATTATGTCTGTAGCTATAATTTAGATAGTTTTTGTTAGTTTGTCTATATTATTTAACCATGAAAATGTGAATTTGATTGCTTATCATTTCTTTATTTCATGTTAATGCAGCTTTATATGGATTCTTCTTAGTGAATTTATGATGTCATATGAATTTTGGCATTTCAAGATTTAGTGAAAGATGAATATAAATTACTTTATAAATGAAAATTGTTTTAACTACTTGGTGTTAAAGACCATTTTAAAGTTTGTAACTTTTGACTTTGGGGAAAGAGTCTGTGACCATACCACCGTGAATGCGCCCAGTATCGTCTGATTTTGGAAGCTAAGCAGGGTCAGGTCTGGTTAATACTTGGATGGGAGACTTAGGGGAAAGGAAAAATACTAGCCAACAAAGTTGGTAATTTAATTTTTCTCCTTTTGCAGATTTGGTTTTGTATAAATCTTAGTTAACACAAATCTGTAGTTTGGTTATTTTAAAACTAGAAGAGATGTCATATCATGAGAATATGTTTTACACTGAATTAATAAATAAAAACAAAATTATTTTTATTATTACTTATTACTATTATTTTCATTTTTGTTTTATGAATGTCTGTGAATATTAATGATCTTCCGCAGAAGTGTTGAAATAGGAAAAACACTCATAACATTAAAGACAAAATACAGAGTAACAGATTATTCTTCGCTTGAAGCAATCAAAGTAAGGGAACAATAGCTAGGAAATGGAAAAGGTTCCAAATTAAGAAACACTTTCTAGAAGCACAGTAAAAAGACGTTGAAGAAATGTACTCCAAATCAGAAATATATCTTCTTAACTGAATATAAGATCCTATGAGGTTGGCCAAAAAGTTTGTTAAGTTTTTTCCATATGATGGCTCTAGTAGCACTTAGTTGCCTTTAGTGTCACTCGAAACAATTTTGTTACATTGTATTGTGACAGCTGTCATTATCAGCATGCATTTTTAAAACATCAAAATTGGTGAATTTTTGTGCAGCCATTTTAATATTAAACATGGAAGAAAATAAACAACATTTTCGGTGTATTATGCTTTATTATTTTGAGAAAGGGAAAAACAACTGAAACACAGAAAAAGATTTGTGCTGTGTATGGAGAAGGTAATGTGACTGATCCAATGTGTCAAAAGTGGTTTGTGAAGTTTCTTGGTACTATTGATATTTTGGCCAAATAATGCTTTGCTTCTGGGCTGTGTTATACATTGGAAGCTGTTTAGCAGCACCCCTGGCCTCTATCCACTAGAAGCCAATAGCAGGAGATAGCCAACATACTGAAAATATCCAAATCAATAAAGTTATTGGTGAAAATGAAAAATGTGTCTTTTATTTTATGGAAATAACAAAATGGACTTTTTGGCCAAAGCAATAGAACATTGTGTGCTAAGACCTAGACTTTGAATCCATACATCTCTTAAATTAAAAAAAAAAAAAATATATATATATATATATATATATTACTCTGCCTTTTGTAGTCTCACTTAGGGGTTTAACACAATGAGTATTAAAAAGTAGGTCATGAAGAACCTCAGTAAAATCAATTATAGATTCCTGTGTAAAAGATTCTAATATATACTAATGGTGTCATTCCTCACTAGCAGTTATTCCAACATATAACTATTGTGCCACAATCCATTTTGATATCTTAGTGAAATGCATATTCCATTTGTGATGGTTACTTTTATGTGTCAACTTGGCTGGCCCATGGTGCTTATATAGCTGGTCAAACATTATTCTGAATATTTTTGTGAGGCTGTTTTTAGATGAAATTAACACTTAAATCCATCATGTTTGAGTAAAGGAGATTGCCTTCCATAATGTAGGTGGACCTCGTCCAGTCAGTTGAAGGCCCGAATAGAACAAAAGACTGACCTTAACAAACAACACCCCCTCCCCACACCCACCGCACTACAAGAGCAAGAAATAATTCTATCAGCATACAACCTTCATATTTGACAACATCATCATCTCTTCCTTGGTTTTCCAACCTGCCCTCTCTCCCTCTAGATTTTGGATTTGCCAGGCTCCATAACTGAGGGAGCCAGTTCTTTAAAATGTCTCATGTATATGTGTGTATCTGTCTGTCTGTTTATCATGATTTTCAACCCATGTGCCTCAAGAATTCTTAAACTGTGCAATACCTGACTATTTAATGAGGGGCACTGTCTTCTTTGCCTTTAGACTGTCAAATAAAAAACAACAACAGCCAACACAATAATAGCCATCCAGTGTGAGTGAATCAAAATTATACCTGTGTTTTTTGTCAGATTGGCACAGAGAAAATACCGTATTTTTTGGTGTGCCACAGAATTTTAGTAGTCAGTTTATGTGTGCCATGAGATGAAATAGGTTGAAAATTACTGATCTAGAGATAGCAATTGATCGATTGGATATATAACCTGTTGGTTCCATTTCTCTTGACAACCCCAATACACCACTACTCCTAGAAAATAGAATGCCTTATCCTTTTTAACAAATACTTCCAAGTAAGTACACATACATGCCACACAGATATATATTATGGATTAGACCAAAAAAGATGGTGTGAACATTGGTAGGGCCTTTGATTTAACCAAGACATTCTTTTCAAAACACTGAAAAGATACTGCCTACATTAGAACCTTGTTAAAGTGTGATCCACAGCTTAGCACATCAGCATCCTCTGGGAGCTTATTAGAAATGTAAAGTCTTGGGCTCCACCTAAAACTACTGAGTCAGGACCTCTGGGTATAGGGCCCAAGTTTGAGTTTTAGCAATCTCTCTAAATAATTTTTATGAATCCTAGTTTACGAAACATTGGTCTGAGACAGTGATATCCAGTGGATATATGTGAGCCACATACCATAGTTTAAAATTTTCTAGCAACCAAGTTAGAAAAGGTAAAAAGAGCCCTGACCCGCTTGGCTCAATGGGTTGGGCATCATCCTGCAAAGCAAAAGGTCACTAGTTTGATTCCTGGTCAGGGCACATGCCTGGGTTGCAGGCCAGGTCCCAGTTAGGGGCATGTGAGAGGCAACTGATCAATGTTTCTCTCCTTCTCTTTCTACCTCCCTTTCCCTCTCTCTGAAAAATTAATAAAATACTTTTTTAAAAAGGTAAAAAACAAATGAAATTAAGTTTAATAAACATTTTACTTACATATTATCATTCAACATGTAATCAACATAAGAATTGAGTCGTTGTACATTCTTTTTTTCTCAGACTAAGTCTTTGAGGTTGTAGCTTATCTCAATTTCAGCTAGTCACATTTCAGGTGTTCAGTAGCCACATGTGATTAGTGGATACTGCACTGGATAGCATAGGTTTAGAACCATGCCAGAGTGGTTCATGAACCAAAAGCATCAACATGCATATTATTAAAGTTACTCAGAGTACAATGCAGTATAAATTAGTTCAGTTTGTTTTATGTAAAGTAACTACTTCTAGTGTCTTCTAAACAGTTTTTGTTTAAAAAAAAAAGGGTGAAAGGGATTAAGAAATACAAACTGCCAGTTATAAAGTAAGTCACAGGGATGTAATATATATAGGCAATAATATCGTAATAACTGTGTACTGGTTATTAGATTTACTGTGGTGATCACTTCATGAGGTACATAAATGTCTAATCACCATGTTGTAGAGTAAACCTAATATTGCATGTCAACTATAATTTTTTTTAAATTCAGTCAACAATTGAAGAGTTGATTGTTTAAAAAATCTAAATGAAGTATGAAAGTCAGACCATTTCCTATTGCCTTGTATTCTTTTATGATTATTCCTTTTTAATTTGACAATAAATCAAATATGTGCACTCCTATCAGACACTGAACATACCTCTGTTACAGGACTTGTAATTTTACATTTATTTATCAGTTTCTAACATAAAGTAATGAGCTCCGAGGACAGGGACTAAATTTCTGCCATTATGAGGACATAGCACTCAGTGTATAGGACATACTGAATAAATGCTCAGTGTTGATTATGTAAATAAATGAGACCTGAAGATGCAGAGATGTGCAGTCTGAATCTTCACCTCGTCAAACTATGACATGACAGCACGAAATGTTCCAAATCTAACTTTAAACTAGGTATTTAACATTTAACCAAAGCAGTATGACATATCATGGCAGTGTGAACTCAGCGGAATACTCTAAAAACCTTCTAATGGGTCTGTGTACAGTTAGTAAGTGGACTTTCTTTTCACTGTAGGCATGAGTATTTGACATGCAGGATCATGAAATGGCACACAGTATTCTCTACTATGCTCCGGCAACCCTGTATAGTAACTACCGAGTCAGGAAAAAAAAATGACTTTCACTCTGCCTAAATGTGCTAGCTATCTCAAATCTCAAAGAAATATACAAATGTGTTGTTTGTTTTGCAAGTAGTGGTAAAACAGCCCAAATTTCCAAGTGAATGTATCTGACAACAAGAGGCAGTGAAAATTATTAATGTATATTTTTAAATAGAGAAAGAGGATTCTCTGTGTTATATAGCCCATTATGTGAATATTACCCTAAAAAATTATACCTAAACTTTACCCTACTAAAAAAATGAAATACTCACATTTCCTCAGTTATTAGTTATTTGTTATGAAAGAGTAAAGTGACAGTGAACCACCTGTGGCTAAAAATGTGGCATATAATATGTTTGGCCTTCATGTTTTCCATCAAGATCTTATTGTAGAGTAAATAGAGAATAATGTATTGGGTTGGCCAAAAAGTCCATTTTGTTATTTCCATAAAATAAAAGACACATTTTTCATTTTCACCAATAACTTTATTGATTTGGATATTTTCAGTATGTCGGCCATCTCCTGCTATTAGCTTCTAGTGGATAGAGGCCAGGGGTGCTGCTAAACAGCTTCCAATGTATAACACAGCCCAGGAGCAAAGCATTATTTGGCCAAAATATCAATAGTACCAAGAAACTTCACAAACCACTTTTGACACATTGGATCAGTCACAGCACCTTGTCCATACACTGCACAGATCTTTTTCTGTGTTTCAGTTGCTTTTACCTTTCTCAAAATAATAAAGCATAATATACCAAAAATGTTGTTTATTTTCTTCCATGTTTAATATTAAAATGGCTCTACAAAAATTCACCAATTTTGATTTTTTTTAATGCACATGACAGCTGTCACAGTGCAATCTAACAAAATTGTTTTGAGTGTTGTTAAAGACAACTAAGTGCTACTAGAGCCATTGTACGAAAAAAACTAAACAAAGTTTTTTGCCAACTCAATAAATTGTGAGGCAAGTTCATTTTTTTAGATGCTTGTGATTTTTTCTTCCAATAGTTGTTACTGATCTTTTCTCATTGTGCTAAAGGAGTAAACAGAATGTTTTCGTTTGGCTCGTTATAACTTAGTTATGGTTGTTCATCTTTTCTTTCTGATGTGTGCCTGTGGGCGGGATAACACAAAAGGCAAGGTAATTTTGTACAGTGATTTCTGAAGATTTATGGAACATTTTTGCATGTTTGCTTTTGAAAAAATATAATCTAGGTCTTGATTAGCTTAATGCAAAGTGAAAAGTTTAGTCTCTTCATGAGCTAGTTATTGGTAGGTATTTCTACCAGTAACAAAAAGATTTTCATTCTTGATGAGAGAATTCTTAAAATATAAGACAGTCTTATCAGCTCAGTCCTTTTTTTGTTAAGAGTGATTATAACTACTACAACATCAATAAATGTGACTGAGTTGCTCCCTCGTTAGCATTCTATAACAGTTTATACATTCCTCTCTTCGACTTATTTCAGTATGTATTTGTATATCCTTATTTCATTTATTCAGTTATAAACTCCTTAAGGTCATGGTAATTCTATTGAACTAGCATTAATTGGACACCACCATGTGTTTGGTACCTTGCCTTGGAGAGTTTGGATAGACAAGTAATAGATAAATTTTAGTAAAGTATAATACATTGTGTGATAGAGCTGATAGCAAAATGTCAGAGAAACAGAGCTGGATTCAACTCATAGTTGTAAGAGTCTCTCAAAGTGTTGTAGAAGGACTGACATTTCACCCAGTTCCTGATGGACAAAATAGGTGTTTTGCAGGCATACTATACTTCTTCTACCTGTCTTTTCTTCAAACTTTCGATAATATCCACCATCTATTTTGCACATCTCAATTCTGATGGCTTTCAGCTGCTGGCAAAAATTATAATCATCATTATCATCATCATCACACAATGGTATAGAATGTGCCTATTACAAATTTGGGCTATCTGGCTTCAGTTTTTTTTTTTTTTTAAAGATTTTATTTACTTATTTTTAGAGAGAGGAGAAGGAAGGGAGAAAGAGCAATGTATGGTTGCCTCTCACATGGCCCTCACTGGGGACCTGGCCCGCAAGCTAGGCATGTGCCCCAACTGGGAATCGAACCGGGACCGCCTGGTTCCCAGCCCGCGCTCAATCCACTGAGCTACACCAGCCGGGCCTGGCTTCAGTTTTTAAATGCTTTTACATAGTCCTTCTTTGTGGAATTTTTTTTTCCTTTACTGCTTATTACAGTATGCTTTGCTATCTTTTAAACTTCAGTTCTAGCTTTACCTTGTTAATGAAGATTTCCATGATCTTCATGGAGCTATATATAACCTCCGTGGTGATAATCAGTCACATTGAATTGTGATCATTTATTAAAGACTGTTTTTTACTAGACAGCTCTCTGAGGATCTGATTTATTTCCTCTTTATCTTGTATTCCCAGCATAGTAGGGACTCAGTACAAATCCATTTTTTGTGTGTGATCTTATCCACTTCCAAGTTTTCAGCTACTAAATAGGTTCTAATAACTTGCACACAATTATAACGTTGTGTCTGAGTATTGGGGAGGGAGTGATTTTGGTGGTCAGGATCAGAGAATACTGGATTTTGAAAACATAGTGTACTTTACTCAGTTAATGTGAGGACCCAGGGATTGTGGGAAGAACATTCAAACATTGGAAGCAACATATACAAAGTAACAGTGATGGGAGAAAACCTAGTTTTATTAGAAACTGAAAAGTGTGGTATGCCTAGCAAAAAAAAAAAAAAAAGGTGCATTCAGGGGAGACGATACCTGGAAAAGGGAGTGAGGAGTCAAATTATGAAAGACTTTTATGCCATGTGTCTTAGTCCACTTGGACTGCTATAACAAAAAAGTCTAGACTGGGTGGCATTTCTAATAGTTCTGGAGACTGGGAAGTCCGAGATCAATGTACCTGAAGATTTGATACCTGATATCTGGTGAGCTGTGCTTCCTGATTCATAGATAGCTGTCTTTTTGCTGGAACCTCACATGGTGCAAGAACTGAGGCATCTCTCTGGAATCTCTTTTTGTAAGTCCACTAATCCCATGTATGAGGACTCTGTCCGTATGACCTGATCACTTCCCAAAGGCCCCACCTCCTAATAGCATCACACTGAGGGTTAGATTTCAACATATGAATTGGGGAGGCACAAACATTCACTCTGTAGCACCATGCTAAGGGGAACCATTGAAAGCAAATGAAAATCAGGTTTTTATTTTTAAAAGAGCTCTGTGGTAGCAGATTTAAAGAAGGGTTGAAGGATAGCCAATAAGAATGAAAAAAGAGGACTTCTTTTTCTGAGAGACAGGAGTTAAGGATAGTTAATATCATAGTAAGTTTAAGTGCGAAGGAGCAAAATATTTGCACTCTGAGACCAGGAAAGGGTATCTGTTGACAGTGATGGAGAATATGGCATATATAGAGAGTAGTTAATGTTTAGAATAACTGGCTTAGGAAGTGTGACTGGGAAATGACTAGAGTTAAATAAAACATTACTGAACATTGGAGAAGGTCCAGTTAAGATTGTAAAATGTGAATTTATTGTGGTACTAGCTAACATACTTAATAACATAACACTTTAAAATTAGAGAACAAGAAGAAATATGTGGCTGGATTCATCCACTGTCAGGGATTGACTGACAACGTGAAAAAAGATTTTAGGGAACTTGCTAAAATCATTGATCATTTTATTCAGAGTAGTTAGGGATGAAATGAATCATGGAGAGGGCCAATAGATTGGGAAGGAAGAAGTTGAAAGACTAGAGGTTTCAATGAGGTTAAAAATTGTTCAGTAATAAAGAAAATATATGATAGAAAACTGTGATCAGAAAGTAATTTACAGATTGAAGCTTTTGATCATGGAACAGTTCTACATGATCATGGGGCCCTGACATGATTGTGTGTTGGATTATTAGAGTATAGTAGAGAATTAATTTATTAAAGTCAGGGAATGTGAGGCCAAGTTATTAACCGCTTTGAATAGATTCATAGTTCAGGTTGATAGCAAGTATTGGAGGGGAGAGAAAACCTGAGAGCAAGCTGCAGTGTATTTTGATGGTTGTTACAATACTAGTGATAAGAATGGGGCATAGAATGTCACCATAGGGTAGGGAAATGAGAAATTGTTCTTGAGTGAAGCCAGAGGACAAATGGTTTACAAAAGATATTTTCAGCTAAGAAAATAACAACCCAAGCTCTAAGCTCTGAGTCTTGGGGGTAGAAGGTAAGGAAGAGAGAGCTGAGTTCTGTTTGAGAGCAGTGAAAGGAGGAAGATAGAGTTTTGGGAGTGTCTGGCATGTTTACAATAGTTTAGAGATCCAAAGGGCACAGTAAAAATGGGTTCACAGCTAGTTCTGAAGGGAAAGTTCTGGTCTAGGGAGGGTACTGGGGGATGGGAAAGTTCTTTAACTGACCAGCTCGCAATTATTCTTGTTCCAGTTACTTTGTCTGTATGGCTTGGGAGATTGTGATCTATTTTCTCACTTAAGATCTTTTCTCATCCTCTCTTCTTAAGAGAGTGAATTCTTTTTTGACTAGTATTATTTTCTCTGTTCTCTTGAAGTAGGTACTGTTAACAGACCTCCTTCACACTTTTTCCCTTATCATTTCTGTGAAACCCTGCTTTCTCACTTACCTTAGGACATTTTGCCATGACCTTTCCCCCTGTATGTTTTGTTGAATTTAAATTTGATATTTGTCTTAGGTAATACATGGAGACCTAGACTATTGCTCTAGTACCATTATATTTTGTAAATCCAGGGCCAATTTGAAAACCTTTCATAATTCATTTTAGGGTGCTACATATCATTCTTTATATTAGTATTCCACAGTCTGTATAGGGCACTATATCTATCAAACATCTACAAACATCTCCAAATTGGGGGTCAAGGTCATTTTGCCAGTTCTTTTAGGTTCCTAGATACAATTCCAATGTGTAGGAGGAGGGGGATTTTCTCACACCAACAACAAGCAATGCTCTGGACACTAGGTGGGTATCCTACGATTCAACTTAATTCTGAAACTGTCTGTCCAAAGACAGCATCAAATTCCATAGGCCAAAGGTTCAGCCCTGCAGACTGCTGCTGCCCCCCGTGAGATGCCATCACAAGCCCCTGCTGTTACTTGCCCTTCTGTCCAATGGTGTATAAATCATAGGTTCCAGTGATACTGTAAGCTATTTAACTATTTCTTTTTGCCAGTCTTACAGTAGTGTCAATTTTAAGTGACTGCTTACTCTTTTTTTGTCTGTGTACCCTTTTGTTTTCCTGGAAAAGTGGAGTAAGTTTTGCATCACATTGACTTTTTTACATCAAGTTATATATTTCCTTAAGTGGGTTCCTTGAATCACTCCTTTTGTAAAGGTGCTCCATTAGGTAATAATTTGTTTATTTGAGAAACAGTATATATTCCTGTAGGCTTATAGTAAACATAAATAAATTAAGGTCTTCAAAGAATCCTACTGAATTCTAGTGCCAAATATCTTTAGCTCTGTTTACTTCATATTTTTAACCCAAGGTATTTCACAGTAGGATGGAGATGGGTCTTTTACTGAAAATATTTCTTCACTGTGTTTTACAGTATTCTCATTCTTTTAGTATGAAGTGAGGAAATCCATGTAATTATAGAAATTTTCAATAATTACTTTGAACTTCTAGGTGAACAATTCTAGCTATATACTCATCTTTCACCACAATCATTAACACAGTTCCTCGGTGTTTATTTTCTTGGTAAATATCTTTCTCTTATTTTTTTAACCATATAGTTCTTAATTTTTTAAAAACACTTAATGACCTAGTTACTGATAGTTTCAAAGAAAATAGTCAAACTAGCAGATCTCCTTGCTTATTCTAGTGATGATTTTCAAACACATAACTTCTCCGACTCCGACAGCTTACATTATCCCTGGAATTGAAATGACTACAAGGCTATCAAAATCACTTGTAATTTTATAAAATGACTCACAGCTTAATCTTTTAGTAAGACCTGTTTCTGATAGTGTATCATTGTGTAAAATGGGTCCTTGTTCTGCCCTCTTTATTTTCATGCCTGCACAAATCCTTTTCTCCCCTGCAACTTATGTTCCTTTTATTTGCTTAAAATCCTTGTTGGGGATGAAAAAGGGTCTCAAGTGAGAGAAACATCATTTTGTTTATCTCCCGTGCCCATTTTTATATACTTCCATTTTTTTCTAGAAACTTTAATTTCTCATTTGTCTTGCCCTTATTTTAATCTTATACCCAGTATACTTTTCTTATGTGTTTTAAATCTATCTTAAACCTGCTTCACAGTCTTTATACTCATTGCCCATTCTCTTCAATCATTGCTTCAATTTATCTATCTCAAAATACTATACATCCCTTTATCACCTATTTGCCTCTCTGTAGTTACTACTTTTGCAGAATATGCTATGTAGATTTTTTCCACATCATAACTTGGCAAATTGGATCAAGGTATTCTCATCACCATATGTCTTCTAAATAACAGCTATGGTAGAAAAAAATAGTGGACTAGTAATCAGGAAAACTAGATTCTTGGGTTTTTTTCCCTGTATAATCTTATCATGTGCCTTTATTTGTGATATGAGGAGAGCAAGAACTATCATGTTTACCTCACATGACCTGTTTTAAAAATGAAGAGATATGTTTAAAAGTGTTTTGAAACTTTTTTAAATGCTTTCGATATAAATCTAAGATAGAGATTTTATGATAGGCAGTATCAGTCAGGTACCTTTAAATGATGACACTGAATCTAAGTAGGAATTAGCTAAAGTGGGTGGAGATGGCATTTCAGATGCAGAACATTTATAGTAAGGAGGTATAAAATAAGATGAGGAATTTGGATTGCTGTAAGTACTTTAGTGTGGCTAAAGTGTAGGCTGTCAGTGGAGGAGTATCAGGAGATAAGGTTGGGAAATATTATGGATATGCCTGAGTGTTTAATTAAAAGTTATGGAGAGAGGTCAGATGGAGGCTGAGAAGGAGGAAACTACATTAACCTCCTCCCAGGAACAAGTTGGCATTTTAACTAAATTATAGAAAATTCACCCTGAATAACCAACTGAACACTAGCTGGAGAGAAGCCTTATAACCAAGGACTTATCGAAGAAACCACACACTACCACAGCAAGACTGGCAGGAAGTATGGAGGTGAGAGAGCGCTGGCTGGGCCTCTATGGAAGGCAACTGAAGTATGAGAGGGATATTTCAGTGGCTGGGTGGGTCCCCCTGAGAAGTATGGGGCCTAAAACCCAAGCTGGACTCTTCAGTCTATAGCACCAGAGTCAGGAAAGGAACCCAAGAAACATCTGGCTGTGAAAAGCAGTGGGGCTCTGTCCACCAGGGAGAGGTGACTACAGACACAGAGAGCCTATTAAATGGTCAACACAAAATTTCATTTGCAGCCACTTACCCTGGGTGCCAGCGGAGGGAGGGCAAGGTGAAATAGAGACATGTGAGGAGAATCTGGAGCTGGTGGCTCTGGGGAAAGAATTGAAGGGTCAACATTCAGGATCCCTGTGCTGAGTCATTCCCTGTAGTGCAGAGGCCATCTTTCATAGCAGTCCCCTCCATGTGGCATCAGCCTGGGGGAAAGCAATAGCTCCTTCTGCAGGAATACCGCTTGCCCCACCCTGTAGAGTTTAAGCCGAGCTGCTGAGGAGTACAGCTAGAGGCTATTTCAATGATTAAGCCTTACAGAAAGCCTGCAGGTGAAGATAAGTCTCTGGGAGGTCTGACTTTAGTGGACCTTTCCACGGACACAGTGCTAGTAAACGCTGGCTTGGTTCATACTGTACACACTCAGACCCAGCAAGGGAGCCACAAGCTATGGATTGCTGCTAGTTCCAAACAGGTTGCTCAGGGCCAGTCGCAAGCAACATCTGACACAGGCCTGAACTAGTCTTTGCAGATCTACATTATATGTAGAAACAAACACAAAATATTAGCAGCCTGAATACAGCAATACATCAAAAAGGTCACACAACATTATCCAGTGGGATTTATTCCAGGAATGCAACATTTGCAAATCAATAAATGTGATACCACATAAGCAAAATAAAGGATAAAAACCACATGATCATATCAATAGATGCAGAAAAACCATTTGATAAAATCCATCACCCATTTATGATAAGAACTCTCAGCATAGTGGAAATAGAGAGAAGATACCTAAACATAATAAAGTCCATATATGACAAACCTATCACCAGCATCATATTCAATGGCTCAAAACTACAAGTGTTCCCCTTAAGATTGGGAACAAGACAGGGATTTCCACTTTCACCTCTCTTATTCAACATAGTATTGGAAGTCCTAGCCATAGCAATCAGACAAAAAGAAGAAATAAAAGGCATCCAGAATGGAAAGGAAGAAGTAAACTGTCTCTGTTTGCAGAGCACATGATATTCTACATAGAGAACACCAAAGATTCCACCAAGATACTACTAGAACTGGTAAGTGAATTCAGCAAAGTAGTGGGATACAAAATTAATATTCAGAAATCAGTTGCATTTTTATATGCCAATAATGAACTAAGAGAAAAGGATATTAAGAAAACAATCCCATTCACAAATGCTACAAAAAGAATAAAATACCTAGAAATAAATTTAACCAAGGATGTAACTGAACTGTACTGGGAAATTTATAAAACGCTGAAGAAAGAAATTGAAAGAAATTGAATACAAATATTATAAGTGAAAACATATACTGTATTCATGGATTGGAAGAATTAACGTCATTAAAATGTCCCTACTACCCAAAGCAATCTAGATTCAATGCAGTTCCTATCAAGATACCAATGTGTATTTCACTATATTTCAAAAATTTATATGGAACCACAAAAGGCCCCACATACCAACTGTGATCTTGAGAAAGAACAATGTTGGAGGAACCAAACTACCTAATGTGAAACTATGCTATAAGGCCATAGTAATTAAAACAGCGGGGGAGTGTCATAAAAACAGACACATAGATCAGTGGAACAGAATAGAGAGTCCAGAAATAAACCCATACCTTTATAGTCAATTAACATGCAACAGAGGAAGCAAGTACATACAATGGACTAAAGATAGTTTATTCAATAAATGGTATTGGGAAAATTGGATAGATGTGTGCGGCAAAAGGAAAATAGACCACCTTCTTACAGCACACACAAGAATAAATTCAAAATGGATTAAACTCTTAAATGTGAGACTCAAAATCACAAAAATCCCAGAAGAAAATACGGGCAGTAAAATCTAAGACATTTCTCATAGTAATATTTTATCTAATGTGTCTCCTTGGGAAAAGAAACAAAAGAAAAAATAAAGAAACAGGACTACGTCAAACTAAAAAGTCTTTGCAAAGCAAAGGAAACCATCAGAAAAATAAAAAGACAACCCACAGAATGGGAGAACATATTCTGATACATCTGATAAGGGATTAATATCAAAACTTTATAAATAAGTTATAAAACTTAACACCAAAACAATGAACAACGCAATTAAAAAATGGCAAAGAACCTGAATAGACACTTCTCAAAAGGAGACATATAGGTGGCCAATAGACATATGAAAGGATGCTCAGTGTTGCCAGTGTCTGAGAAATGCAAATTAAAACCACAATGAGATATATTCTCATACCCATCAGGATGACTCATCAATAAATCAACAAACAACAAGTGCTCATGAGACTGTGGAGAAAAGGGAACCCTTTTGCACTGTTGGTGAGAATGCAGACTAGTGCAGCCACTCTGGAAAGCAGTATGGGGATACCTCAAAAAATTAAAAATGGAACTGCCTATGACCCAGTGATTTCACTTCTGGGCTATTATCTGAAGAAACGCGAAACACTAATTCAGAAAAACATAAGCACCCCTGTGTTCATTGCAATGTTATTTATAGTCACCAAGATATGGAAGCTGCCCAAGTGCCCATCAGTAGATTAGTAGATAAAAGAACTGTGGGACATTTACACAATGAAATACTATTCAGCCCTAAAAAAGAAGAAAAACGTTACCCCTTGCAACAGCATGGATGGACCTGGAGAATAATATGCTGTGTGAAATAAGCCAGTCAGAAAGACAAATACCATATGATTTCACACATACTTGGAATCGAATGAACAAACTGATCTAACAAGCTAGAGACAGATCATAGAGGCCGACAGCTTGGTAGGTGGGTGGGGCAGTTAGCAGGTGGAGCAAAAGGATTGAACTAAAAGGAAAAAGGGCTCTTGGACATGGACAACAGTGTGGTGATTGTGGTAGAGAGGACTAATGGTAATGGAAAAATACAAAAAAAAATTAAGATAAATTTTAAAAAGTTATGGAGATCATTTAAAGATGTAAAATAAGGGCATGAAATTTGCATCTTCAGAAGTTTATTCTGGTATCTTTCTGGATAACTGATTGGGGCAGTGGGAAGGCTGGAGTTAGGGAGACTCTTGAGGAGGCTGTTGTATTTAATAATGGTCAGAACTGAGAACCTGATATAACAGGAATGTAGAAAGGGAAGGTACAAGATGCTAATGAGGTAGAAACTGGAACCTCCATTCTGATTAAATGTGGGTGGTAGAAAGGCATTTGCTAAAAGAGAAAAATTTGTAGCCCTCCAGGATTTTTGGCTTAGATGGAGTCCCTGCCTGTCACTGAAATAGAAACTAGGATGGCTTTAAAAGTTAAGTTCGATTTGGTGAATGTGAAATGTGTTTATGAGATATACACACACAACCTTTGTTTTCAGTTGGATAAAAGGAGAGAAGACTTGAGGCTTGTCCATGTAGTAGTAAATGAAGTTTTGAATTTGGACCAGGTTGCCTGAGCACGGGGCTACATCACTTGTTACACAGTGTTCTAAACATTTACCCCTTGAGAAATACATAGTTCCCAGAAACAAGGATTCGTGTGGCCCTTGAGTCATATTCCTGGTTGTTGCAGTCCATCCCAACTCTGAGTCTCCTCTTCACAGTAAGGATTCCTTGGACATGGAATATAAAGATACTGGTTCTTTACCATTCCCATACCTCTAAGTGAAACTTTAAACAGTTTTTATTACTTTAAAAAATACTATCAGTCTATCCAAATACATTTTTAATCTAAGAGGGTAATAGTGATAGCAGTCATTAGTTTTGTTTTTCTAACTTGGAGTTTACTATAAATTGGTTATCGATTGCTTTTTATTAATTTATCCTCACAAAGCCTATATGCTAACATAACATCAGAAGTTCAGCTTATTGTAGTAGCATGTTTGAAAACCTCATCTTGATATTTAACTGTGAATCCAATTATTTTAATGTATTTATTTGACAGTTTTATTGGGAACTTCAGCATTAACTTATGAGTTATTCCCATTCTGCCTGTTTCCTTTGTTCTACCAGGTTATGGGGTTTGAGAAGTTCTGTGAGCTGTGCTTTAACTTCTCTCCATAATACATTGCAGCCTAGCTTCTTGATTTACTCTTCTTTCAAGTTTCTCTGACCTGATTGCCCAGTTTTCTTTTTCTGTCACTGGCAGTTTCATAACTAAACTGCCTATTGCCATCAGGAAGCCAGGACCGCGGACCTAGGACTGCAAGGACAGAATGAGAGCCTTCAGCACTCCTAGGGCTACTGCGATGGCTGTGAGTCCTGCAGGAGGTCCTCCTACAGATGTTATTTTAGAGTTGCAGTTGCCTGTCATACAAGGGGGACCCCAAAAAACTCCAGAATTTATTTATAAAAAATTGTGTATTCTTACATATTTAAACTTCAGTCACTTTCAAAGTACTCTCCATTTGATGAAGTACACCTATTGAGATTTTTTTTTTCCCACTGCTCAAAACAGTTTTTGAACTCATCAATTTTGATGCCTTTTAGCGGTTCTGCCATTTTTTGTTTTACCTCTTCCACATCCGCAAAACATTTCCCTTTGAGGATTATTTCTATCTGGGGAAAGAAAATAAAGTCACTTGGGGAGAGATTGGGCGAATAGGAAGGGTGGGGCACGGGGGTCAGGCCATTTTTGGTCAAAAACTGCTGAATACTCAAGGCAGTGTGGGCAGGTGCACTCCTCAATCACCCATGATGAAATGAGCAAACTCGTTGAAAGAGTCTTCAGAAAAATTTCACTGAAGCTGAACGCAGCCTCTCACAACTATACCAGGTGATACATTACTAGTACAAATGGGTTCCTAGAGCACTCACCTAGTAGGGGAAGCCAGACTTCAAGAGGCTTGTCCTCCAGAAGATAATTCTGTTTTTTCGGTGGGTCTCCCCCCTCATACGTGGGTCTTTAACATTCAAGGGCTGCCAGCTACCTGCAACTTGTAGGCATACTCAAACATTTTTTATGACTGCAGCTACATGTAAATGGGGACAAATATATTGAGTTGATTACTGCAAACATTTGAAAAGAGCATAGTTAAAATGTCTAGTATAGTCTGGCTAAAGTAATGAAGAGCCTACCTTTTTTTTTACAACTGAGCACAGTGCATGATTTTTTTTTTTTATAAGTAGCTCTTCATTTAACCAGCAAACATGATCTGCTGACTACTTCTTAATGCTCTTTTAAAATCATTTCAAAGGTGCTGATATCTGAGAACATCTTATACTTTCACAGATAACTATGCATTGGAAATGCAGTATAATGCCAGTGTAGAAAGTATATATGAAATGAGGCTGAAATTTTGTAATTATTTAAGGGCAGTGACATTTTAGTGATAAGCAATATTTGGTTATGTTTTTATGTCACAGGAAAGAAAATAATTCCCAGCTGTTAATTTAAATTCTAAACCTACATAGAAATCCACATGCTAACAGGTAAATGGAATTCCTGTTAGATTTTTCTAAATTCACATTTATATCAGAAACTAGATTATATTTATTCCATTTATCTCTCAGACAATAGCTTAAAAATACTATTCCCAGTCCTGGCTGGTGTAGCTCAGTGGATTGAGCATGGGCTGTGAACCAAAGGTTCACCGGTTCAATTCCCAGTCAGGGCACATGCCTGGGTTGTAGGCCAGGTCCCCAGTGGGGGCCACGTGAGAGGCAACCACACATTGATGTTTCTCTCCCTCTCTTTCTCCCTCCCTTCTCTTCTGTCTAAAAATAAATAAATAAATAATCTTAAAAAAAATACTACTCCCAGACTCTTGATTCTATAGTTTAGTATAACTATTCTTCCAATTCCTATAATTTCCAATTATAATCTATGGAAAGTCTCAGCGGAGTACAAGAGTTTTGTATTATTTTTTTTCCCTTTTGCCCCTGACATTCAGCTCTGAAGTTAAGCAATTCTTTCAGTTACAGTGAAAGTGAGGCATGCATGGGTGATTTGCAGTTCACCACTTGTCTCTATGCACGCAAATGCCTCAGCTTCACATCTACCGGTAATTGTGATTCATGCCTTATGCCATACTCTTGCTCTTTCATCCCAGTACCAACAGATGGTGGGAAAAGACCCTTGGGGCAGTCTGCCTCACTGTTCTAAGGTTGTACATCTTCTGGTAGTAATGGTCAGAAAAGGAAGGATTTTAATATAGGAAATTGGCTTGAGTTCTTTTGGCTTCTTGTGTAAAAATATAATTAATGGAAACTTGGTGTCAGGTTTTCAGGTGGTACCTTAAAAACTTATTCTTTAATTCATGAAGAAGCAAAAAGCAAAGACACATTTATATTTTATACATGGGCTTGCTGAAAAGACACCTTTATGTCCCCATCACGTGTACATTACATTTGTGATCATCTGAATTACAAGAAACCTAGTAAGTGACAGCATACAAAAGGACAGGTTTCATCTATTTATGCTTATGTTTTCTGTTCTAAAAATAATACCATCAGTTTCCAGGTGACAGACATGTCAGTTTATTAGCTTAATAGAATCTGAAGTTGCTGTTTATGCTCTGTGATTAGTATGATTGGTGACGTTAGGCAAGTTTACTTCATCTTTCTGGGCTAATATATAAGACTTTAAAAAAGACATATCTCCAAAATGTCTTTTTTATTATAGTACGTAAAATGTTAGAAGCTGGGCCCTTGCTGGTGTGGCTTAGTGGATTGAATGCAGGCCTGTGAACCAAAGGTTCGCCAGTTCAATTCCCAGTCAGGGACATATGCCTCGATTGAAGGCCAGGTCCCCAGTAGGGGGCACACCAGAGGCATCCACATTAATGAAACACATTAATGTTTCTCTATATGAAAATGCACTATGCTTATAGTAGAAAGAGGAAATGCATGAATGGAGTTTCATCATTGAATAATCTTGGTTATTTGATCTGTAAGTACCAATGTCATGGATATATATATGTGTATATATATATGAACTAATTAGATTACTTTTAAAGATGATAAATACACGTAAGTATAATTACCCATATACTTTTCTATTGCTTCTGCCATTTGACCACTCTAGCTTCTCATGATGTTAAGAGAGTGTGATGGTTCTGTTACCCTGGGTAGCATGCATATAGTTACATATGCAGGTGCATAACATAATTCAAACAGAGTTTCACTAACAGTGAAGCTTTCCCTTCATTCTGAGCAAAATTTTTCCTGTTCTTTTGTTGTTGTAGATGTTAATTTTATTCTCTTTTTAAGAAATTGCTGGTTCTTGTTGACCAAATGTGTGTCAGAATTTCTGATGGATCAGGATCCACAGTTTGAAAAACACTGCACTGTTCTGCACTTACTTAAAGAAATACATTTATTTTTTTGTAGACTTTCTCAAAATATTCTATTAAAAATTATTTTCCTACTCTATTGACACATCAATAGACACCTACTCCTAATCACATCAGCTGCTATTTACTTAACAAGAAATCTTTAGAGTTCTCTCTTATTTGTGTGTACAGCCAAAGAATGTAAAGGATATAGAGGCTCTATACATAAAAACAAATTTAAATTGAAGGTTTTAAAGAGCTACATAACTATCTTTAAACATATGTCCATGCCGCTTCATTATTTAGAACCAAATAGTAATTTTGTTTTATTTTCTTGAGCTTGTCTTTAGTCCATCGTCACTCCAGGTGTTCCTATGATCTTTTTTTAAATAGTTCATGCTTTAATAACAGATACATGAAGTGGCTGGCTTTCATCAAAAGGTTCTGTATATGTATTTTAACTAAGAAACAAAGAAAAGAAGCAAGGGACTCTTGAATTTCTGTATCACCAAATCAAGTTCTGAATACTGTGGCTTTATTGCTGTTTACTATTTCCTTTCTTCGTTAGTGGTGGTTTGAAGAGTTGGAAGGAAAACATAGTAGTCGTGTAGAACTATATAGTTTCCTCTGTCACCCCCTATAAAATGATGTGAGGTGAATTTTTTGCTCACTTACTTGCCATTTATTTATTTTTAATTGTGACAGCATATAGGAAACCATAGAATGAATACATATATATGTATATAAAATAATATACTGTTATAGAATGCAGAAGGGAAGTAGAAAAAAAGGCATTCCTACTTTGCATAGACAGGATTGGAACTAACATTGAAAAGTAAGTTTAGCCCTGGCTGGTGTAGCTCAGTGGATTGAGCGTGGGCTGGGAACCAAAGGGTCCCGGTTCGATTCCCAGTCAGGGCACATGCCTAGGTTTCAGGCCAGGTCCTCATGAGGGCCATGTGAGAGGCAACCATACATTGCTGTTTCTCTCCCTCTCTGTCTCCCTCCCTTCCCCTCTCTCTAAAAATAAATAAAAATAAAATCTTAAAAAAAAATAAAAAAAGAAAAGAAAAGTAAGTTTAGTGTGCAAATGGTATATTCAGAAAGGATTCCTTTATAAATCTGACTGTGAATAGGCAAAAGATTGTATTATGAAGTGTTTTGTGCAGATAAAAACTCAAAAGCAGGTTGTGGAACTGAAGGTAATTTTATATAAATACATACATTTGAATGTATACTGAACAGATTTTTATTTGGATGGTGAAAATTCTTTTTTTTTTAATTACTTTATTGTTGTTCAATTACAGTTATTTGCATCCTCTCCCTCCCCTCCCCCTCCCCCCACCTCCCCCCCAGCCCCCCACCTCCCGCTTAGCTCCCTCCATGTGTCCTCTACAGTGATTCCTGAAAACGCCTCTCCCCGTTGTCCCCTCCCCACTCCCCCACGGCCATTGATAGACTGTTCTTAATTTCAATGTCTCCGTCCATGCCCTGCTTGCTTTCTGTCTCTGTTGTTCACGATCCAGTTAAAGGTGAGATCATATGGTATTTGTCCCTCACCGCCTGGCTTACTTCACTTAGCATAATGC
>PVJI01022692.1:5107-24916 GCA_004026765.1 Micronycteris hirsuta
TTCACTTAGCATAATGCTCTCCAGTTCCATCCATGCTGTTGCAAAGGGTATAAGCTCCTTCTTCCTCTCTGCTGTGTAGAATTCCATTGTGTAAATGTACCATAGTTTCTTGATCCATTCATTTGTAGATGGGCACTTAGGTTGTTTCCAGCACTTGGCTATTGTGAATTGTGCTGCTATGAACATTGGAGTGCATAGGGTTTTTTGAATTGGTGTTTCAGGGTTCTTAGGGTATAATCCCAGTAGTGGAATTGCTGGGTCAAAAGGCAGTTCCATTTTTTATTCTATGTCTTTTGATTGGAGCATTTAATCCATTTACGTTTAAGGGTATTATGGATAGGTACTTATCCATTGCCATTTTTTTTTCTTCCTGTGTTTCTCTCTCTCTCGCTCTCTCTTTTCCTTCCTTTCCTTAAAGCAGTCCCTTTAGCATCTCTTGCAGAGCTGGTTTGGTGGAGGTGTATTCTTTTAGACTTCTTTTGTCTGGGAAGCTTCTTATTTGGCCGTCTATCTTAATTGAGAGCCTTGCTGGGTACAGTAGCCTTGGTTGCAGGCCTCTGGTTCTCATTACTTGGAATATTTCTTGCCATTCTCTTCTAGTCAGAGTGTTTCCATTGAGAAGTCAGCTGCTAACCTTATTGGGGCTCCCTTGTATGTTACTTCCTATCTCTGTCTCGCTGCCTTTAAGATTCTCTCTTTGTCTTGGAATTTTGCCATTTTAATGATGATGTGTCTTAAAGTGGGCCTGTTTGGGTTCCTCTTGATTGGTACTCTGTGTGTTTCCTGGATTTGTGTGACTTTTTCTCTCATCAGATTAGGGAAGTTTTCCATCATTACTGTTTCAAACACGTTTTCTATCCCTTGCTCTTCTTCTTCTCCTTCTAGTATCCCTATTATACGAATATTATTACGTTTCATGTTGTCCTGCATTTCCCTTAATACCTCTTCATTCTTTCTGAGTCTCTTTTCCTGTTCCTGGTTCCTTTTTTTCTACCTTGTCCTCCAGCTCGCTGATCCGATCCTCTGCTTCATTGAGCCTGCTTTTGATTCCTTCTACTGTGTTCTTCAGTTCAGAAATTGTATTCTTCATTTCCTCTTGGCCCTTTTGGATAGTTTCTATTTCTTTTTTCATGTTGACATAGTTTGTAGTGAGTTCATTATAGTTTCTCTGTAGTTCCTGGAAATTCTCTGTAAGCTCATTGAGCTTCTTGAGCTTCCTGATAACCAGTGCTTTGAACTCAATATCTGATAGTTGGCTTGCCTCTGTTTCATTTATCATTATTTCTGGGTTTTTCTCCCTTCATTTGGGGATTGGTTCTTTGTCTTTCTATTGTTTGTGAGATTCTTCTTGCTATCCTCTGTTTCTTAAATTGATCTGTCAAGTTCTCTGGAGTAGCAAAGTTAATTTTGTCTCACTGTCTCTGTTTTTTGGGCTTACCCCTGTCTGGGACTGACTCTGTTTTTTTCACAGCTCCAGGTTTTAATGTCTCACCTGTAGGTAAAGAAGAGAGGGGGGCAAGGGGGAAGGAAAAAAAGGAGTGAAGGAACGGAGAAAGGATACTATAAGGAAAGGAAGGGAGGAAGGTGGAATGAAGTAGAAAGAAGCAAAGTATGGAAGGACAAATTAAAAGAATATTTTTTTTTATTTTTTATAAATTAAAATAAGACACAACCAAAAAAAGTAAAAAAAAAAAGAGAGATATGAGAAGGAGGGGACTAGTAATACTAAGGGAAAAGGAGGAAGAAGGAATTAAAAAATAGCGAAGGACAGAGAGGAAGAAGGGTAAAAAAGAAAAAAGAAAAAAAAAAACCTTCTGCTTTCTCATTTAAAGGTGTCTGGCCAGGCTACATCTGGCTGGGAAGATATTAGTTTTGCTTTTCTTCCTTCCTGAGGTGCACTCTTCGCTGTTTTCCAGCCACCAGCCCAGTTCCTAGGTGTGGTTCTGGGTCCAAACTGGTTCTTTTGATGTGCACCCATTAGGGGCAACTATTCCACTGCCTATTTTCTCTTTGCTGGGCTAGATAATATGTTCTCTCCATGCCCTTTCTGGATAGTTTGGCCCCCACTCTGAGTCAAGAGTTTGTGTGGTCTGCAGCTCTGGTCTGCGGCTCCCCTCAATGGGGTGGTTCTGCCTTATTCCTACAAAGCTGATTGGCCCTGCAGGGCTATGTTCGTAGGGGCTGAGTGGCTAGGGCTTTGTCCCCAGCTGTCAGCGTGAGCTCCACGCACCTGTGTTCGCTTTCCTCTTTGTCCCTGGATTGTGCACCAGCGAGCCCCAGCCAAGGGACCCGGTTGCACACTGTCCCTGGTATTTTTGAACTGTGCACGAGTGGTCCATGGATCACCGGATGCGCACAGTCCCTAGTTTCCCTTGTTTAGTTTCACAAGTCACACCCAGCCCCAGAGCCACTGATTGCAAGCTGTTCCCAATTCTTCTGGAGTGGCCAGGGACAGGCCTTGGGTCCCCGGGTTCATACAGTCTCCAATTCCCCTTGATGGAAGCGCCAGCTACCACAGGCTGAGGGCCGTTTGTGCACTCACTCTAGTGCTTCAGGTAGACTGCCCTGGGCCTCCGATCCCAGGTGCGCACCTTCCTCCGGAAATCATCTTTTATTATTGATTTATTAACCTCCTCTCTCTTTCTTATGTTCTTTTCTCTTGAAATTCTGCCACATGGCTGTTGAACTTCTAGATCTATCATTCGTGTCTATTATTGCTTTCTCAAAATTTCTGTTTTTTTTTTCCTTCTGCACTGTGAGTCTCTTTTGGTTTGATTTGATAACACAATAGTTCTTTTTTGCTGTCCCATGATACTATTACACCTATCCAATGTATGCCTTATTTTATCTTTTATTGATGTAGTTCTCAGGACCTACAATTGGTTTTGTTTTACTTTAGCATTTTCCTTGTTTATGGATTTGACAAATTCTATTATTTTTATGAGAACATTACTTAAACGCATTTTAAAGTCTTTTTTCATTTGCTGCATTAATTCTTTCTTTTGATATTAGTTTGTCTGTTTCTTGATTTTGGTAAGTTTCTTACATCATGTCTGTTTTTCAGATATCAGTTGGTGCTTCTTGCTTGTGTACTTATCTTTCAGATATTTTATTAGGTAGTTTATAGATGTTGTTTTTATAAAGTAAAGCCTATGATAATTGTGGAGAAGAAACATAACTTGCTGCTCCGTGGAGTGTATAAGTAATTTATCATTTAGGTGTGGCAGCTAACTACTACTTCCGCTTATTCTGAGCAAAAGGCAGCAGCAAAATTTGTACCCAGGCTAAAGTATTGTGTAAGAACTGGCCCCCAGAGGCACAGTTATCCAGGCTGCTCAGGATACAGCTCCCCATTAATTATGCTGAAATTCCCAAAGGCTTCTTCTTGCTCGTTATATAATAGACACTAGATTTGAAAATCTCTAAATCACTCTTATTTTTACAGTGCTTTCAACATATGTTTGGACTGTAGTTTATTCTAGTTTTTTTTCTGTCAGGGGGATGATTCACAATCTACAAACTCATGTGTGTTAGAACATCCTTCATTTCTTGTATATCAACTACCTACTTCTCTGAATTTTATAATTATAGTTGAAGTTATTTATGTTACTCTTTAGCTATAATGGTTATGCATTGTGTACTTGTTATTGTTTAACTAATTCTTAGCTTTGTGAAATTATTAACAGCATGAATTTTAGAGCCTAAGGACTTGAGTTCTAATCTTAGCTCTACCACTTAGAAATGTTGTAACTTTGGGAAAATTTTTTAACTAACCTCTCTATTTCTCAGTTTCTTCATTTCAAAAATGGATATGATAATGGTACCTAACTCATCGGGTTATTGTGAAGATCAAAGTTTTTACATGTAAAACACTTAAAACAGTACCTACTACATCCAACCTCAGTAAGTGTTACTTTTTCTAATGTTTCTATTATTTGATCTTTTAATATCAACCTTCCCTCTAGAGCTGCTATATATAATCAGTAGTCACTAGCCATATGTGGCTATTTAAATTGATTAATATTAAATAAAATTTGACTTCCGGCCAAGATGGAGGCATAGGTAGACACACTGTGCCTCCTCGCACAACCAAAAGAGGAAAAACGACAATTTAAAAACAAAAACAACTAGAACTGACAGAAAATCGAACTGTATGGAAGTCTGACAACCAAGGAGTTAAAGAAGACACGTTCATCCAGACTGGTAAGTGGGGCAGAGCCAGGCGGAGAGCGCCCTGTGAGATGGCGGTTTGTGGAGTGGCACGGGCAACGCTACAGCTGCCTGGAGAGACCCACGGCTGGCACACTTGGTGAAACCTGAGGTTGGCTTACCTGGCCCCCCAGCGGGGCCTAGACTGGTGAACCAGGTGGTCCCTCATACACAGGCAGATAAACCGGGAGAAAAAGCTGGGGATTGGTGCAGATCACATAACCCACCATCACGGGGAAATAAAGCCTCAAACCAGCCATTGAAAACACCTGTGGGGGTTGAGGTGGCGGCAGGAGGAACTCACAGCATCACGGGAGAGTTCATTGGAGAGACCCACAGGGATTTAGAACTGCACAAGCCCACCCACCCAGGAACCAGCACAGAGGGGCCCAATTTGCTTGTGGGTAGTTGGGCGAAGAGACTGAGAGCTGGCAGAGAGCAGAACAAGTGCCATTGTTCCCTCTCAGGCTCTGCCCCCACAAGCAGCATCATAACACAGCGACGTGGGTTGCCCACACTGGTGAACACCTAAGGCTCCTCCACTTAACATAACAGGCACACTGAGACAAAAAAATGGCACAAATGAAGAGCAGATCAAAATGCCAGAAAAAAGGCCTGGCTGGTGTAGCTCAGTGGATTGAGCGCGGGCTGGGAACCACAGGGTCCCGGTTCGATTCCCAGTCAGGGCACATGCCTGGGTTGTGGGCCAGGTCCCCATGAGGGCCATGTGAGGAGCAACCATACATTGCTGTTTCTCTCCCTCTCTATCTCCCTCCATGTCCCTCTCTCTAAAAATAAATAAATAAAATATTTTAAAAAAATGCCAGAAAAAATACAACTAAGCCACGAAGAGACAGCCAACCTATCAGATGCACAGTTCAAAACACTGGTAATCAGGATGCTCACAAGATTGGTTGAATTTGGTAGCAAATTAGATGAACAAATGAAGAATACCCTAAGAGAAATAAGGGGAAATGTACAGGAAACCAATAGGGATGGGAAGGAAACTGGGACTCAAATCAACAGTGTGGGCCACAAGAAAGAAGAAAACATTCAACCAGAACAGAATGAAGAAACAAGAATTCAAAAAAATGAGAAGAGGCTTAGGAACCTCCAGGACATCTTTAAAAGTCCCAACATCTGAGTCAAAGAGGTGCCAGAAGGCGAAGAGGAAGACCGAGGGATTGAAAACTTACTTGAACAAATAATGAAGGAGAACTTCCCCAATCTGGCAAAGAAAATAGACTTCTAGGAAGTCCAGGAAGCCCAGAGAGTCCCAAAGAAGTTGGACCCAAAGAGAAACACATCAAGACACATCATAATGACATTACACGGGATTAAAAATAAGGAGAGAATCTTAGAAGCAGCAAGAGAAAAAGAGACAATCACCTACAAAGGAATTCCCATAAGAGTGTCAGGTGACTTCTCAAAAGAGACCTTACAGGCAAGAAGGGGCTGGAAAGAAGTATACCAAGTCATGAAAGGCAAGGACCTACATCCAAGATTACTCTACTCAGCAAAGCTATCATTTAGAATGGAAGGGCAGATAAAGTGCTTCTCAGATAAGGTCAAGTTCAAGGAGTTCATCATCACCCAGCCTTTATTATATGAAATGTTAAAGGGATTTATATAAGACATGGAGGGGTATCAACAGGGGAGTGGTAGGGGCAGAGAGGTGGAAAAAGTACAGAGAACAAGTAGCATAAACAGTAGGTAGAAAACGGGCAGAAGGAGCTTAAGAATAGTATAGGAAATTTAGAAGCCAAAGAACTTATGTGTGTGACCCATGGACAAAAACTAAAGGTGGGGGGAATGGGGGGGGTGTGGGACAGAGGGGAATAAAGGGGGAAAATGGGACAACTGTAATAGCATAATCAATAAAATATATTAAATAAAATAAAATTTAAAATACACTTTTTCAGTCATTGTAGCCAAATTTCAAGTGCTCAGAATCACATATGACTGTAACAGTGGAAAATTGTAATGGGAAGCTAACCCACCTCACCATTCTTTTGACATTGTTTCTGCAAGTGCTGATTCTGACTAATAGGTAGCTTGTTGATGAACAGCATTTTTGTATAAGAATCCTAGGAACTTGTTTAAAAAAATACAGACCCCAAACTACAGGCATCCCAGCTCTGGGAGATTTGCTGACCTTCAATCCTGGAGCAAGGATGACATAAAATAAAGATGATATGAATCCAGGATGATGCACACCAGGCCATCACTTGCCTTATTGGAAAGGACTGTGCTGGTCTGCACATAGAGATCTTTGCAACCTCCTCCCTTGATCTGTTTGTTCTGTTCCCCTCTCCCTCCTTATAAAAACTTCTGCCTCCAATGGGAGGGGGAGATGGGCTTTGTGACATGAGTCCCCCATCTTCCAGGTTGCCAGCATCTGCAAATAAAACACTTTCCTTTACATCAGCACCTGCCTCTTGAGTGTTGGCTTTCATAGAAGCAGGCAGCCGGACCTGCATTCAATTACATGATTAGTGGCTACCATGTAAGTCAGTGCAGATATAGAACATTTTATCATTGTATGTCGCGGATTCCGTCCCACAAAATCCGTGGTGACCGTGACCAAACGCGTGAATGAATCTCACACAGAGACATGAAAGGAAAGGGAAATCCGGGGCCACGCGACTCTTCCTTTATCGTATGGGAGAGGGCCCTGAGCGTAGCTTAGCCTGGGCTTTTATTAGTTGTTTCAGAGCACATTCACATTAGAATGGCCTTCATTAACTATGTGCAGAACGTGGATTCAAAAGAGGTGGTAGACAGATACAGAAAGATACATCAAAGGAGTAGATATGCAAATGGAGGAACAGCAAGCTTGGGCTGATTACTCAAGAACCGTAAACATTTGGGCAGGAAGAGCCCCGGCATTGATTAGCATAAGCCCTTTGATCCAGGGGGAGGGAGTCATCAAGGCAGTAAATCTTAAGAAATATTTTAGCCAAATTCCTCTTCAGGGCATTCTGCTTCCATAAACATGAATCCACGTATGCCAGCTTGGGCCATCTTACATGCTGGAGACTTTGCTCAGACACGCGTGGGATCCCAGGGCTACGCTTTCTCATGCATGGAAAAGAATCCCTTTAATTGTAAACAACTTTGACAGTATTGACTTAAAACAATGGTTCTCAACATTGAGTACACATTGAAATCAAGCATGGGCTTTAAAAAATTCTGCAGTTCTGGCTGACAATAGACCAATTAAGTCAGAATCTCAGCTTGGGACCCATGAATCTATAAATTTTTAAGGCTTCACAAGTGATTCTAGGCTTTTTTAAGGCTTACCAAGTGAAACATGATAAACACTGCTCTAGACCAAGGAACAGCAAACTTTCTCTGTAAAAGACCAAATATAAATATTTTAGGCTTTGTGGGCCATATCTGCTTTGTTGTTGTTGTTGTTGTTGCACGTTCTCCTCTGTTTATAGTACAACCCTTTAAAAATGAAATACTCTTCTTAGTGCACAGGCCACCATATCTTCTGTATACTGTCAGCTCCCTGAAAACTACAACCATATCCAATTTTTTACTACTACATTCCTGGAATCTAGCACAATATCTGCCATAAAATAAATGCTCAGTAATTATCTGTTGATTGACTGACTGAACACTTTTAGGAAATCTTCCCTGACTCCCCTCACCACCCCAAGTAGAATTACCTCAGCCATATTCTAATAGCACCCTATATATTGCCTCTTTCATAATACTTATACACAATATATTGTAACACAATATTCAGTTTCTTTCTTAGGGATAGCGTTTTTATTATCCTTGCATTGTGGGACCAAACAGAGCATCTCACATGTATTAACCCTGTGATATTTTGTTGGATTAAATGCTAGGTTGAGTTTTCACATAAAATAAAAAGTACTTGGAAAGGGTAAAAGTGCTAAATAAATATGAATAATGACATTGAGGCAGCCGGCAACCAATGGAGTTGTGAAGGTACCATTGTTTTGAAGACTTATTTATATTTGACCTGTTGTTAAAAAATTGTGCTGTTACCTTTTGTTAAGCAATAGTTTCTTAGATATGACACCAAAAAAATACGAGTGTCAAAAGAAAATATAGCTTAATTAGACTAAATCAACATGAAAAATGTTTGTACTATTGGATTAGCCAAAAAGTTCATTTTTCCCCGTAAGATGGCTCTAGTCATGCTTAGTTGTCTTTAACTTCATTTGAGACAATTTTGTTAGATTGCACTGTGACAGCTGTCACATCAGTGTGCCTTAAAAAAACTTATCAAAATTGGTGAATTTTTCTGTAGCCATTTTAATATTGATGATGAAAGAAAATACACAACATTGTCAGCATATTATGCGTTATTATTTAAAGAAAGGTAAAAATGCACTGAAATGAAAGAAATATTTGTACAGTGTGTGTAGAAGGTAGTGTGACTGATCAAAAGTGTCAAAAGTGGTTTGCGAAGTTTTGTGCTAGAGATTTCTCACTGGATGATGCACTGCAGTCAGGTAGACCAGTTGAAGTTGATAGAGATCAATTCAAGACATTAATAGAGAACAATTAATGTTATACCATGCAGGAGATAGACAATATACTCAAAATATCCAAAATTATTAAAGTTATTGGTGACAATGAAAAATGTGTCTTTTATTTTATGGAAAAAACTAAATGGACTTTTTGGCCAACCCAATACAAAGGATATGATCAAGAATGTAAAAGGACAATCCACAGAATTGGAGAAAACAATTTTAAATCACATATATTATAAGGGACTTATATCTAGAATGTATAAATAACTCTTAAAACTCAATAATAAAAGAAAAAAAACAAATAAAAGTGGGCAATAGATCTGAATAAACATTTTTCCAAAGAAGACATACAAATAACTGATAACCATAAGTAAAGATGCTCACCATCATTAGTCATCAGGTAAATACAATTTAAAACCAAAATGAGAATGTAAATTTTTGTAGCCAATGTGGAAAACAGAATGGAGATTCCTAAAAAAATAAAAAATAGAACTGATGTATGACTTAGCAATTCCACTTCTGGGTATATATCTAAAGGAAACAATAGCACTAAATTGGAAATATATATGCACCACCACGTTTGTTGCAGCATTATTTACAATAGCCAAATATGGAAACAACTTAAATGTTCATTGATACATGAATGGATAAAGAGAATGGAATATTATTCAGCTATAAAAAAGTAAATCCTGCCATTTGCAACAAGCTGGATGGACCTTGAGGACATTAGGCTAGGTGAAATAAATCAGACAGAGAAAGACAAATATCATATAATCTCACTTATATGTGGAATCTAAAAACAAACAAACTGAGCTCATAGATGCAGAGAACAGATTGGTGTTTTGGAGGTAGTGGAGTGGGCAAAATGGGTAAAGAGGTTCAAAAGCTACAAACACCCAGTTATAAAATAAATAAGTCATGGAGATATAATGTATAGCATGGTGACTATAGTTAGTGACTATACTGTATTGCATATTTGAAAGTTGCTACAGAATAGATCTTAAAATTAGCACAAGAAATTTTTGTAACTATCTATGGTAATGGATGTTAACTAGACTTATGGTGATGATCATTTCACAGTGTATACAAGTATTAAATAATTATGTTGTACACCTGAAACTAATATAATGTTATATGTCAGTTATTCCTCAATTAAAAAAAGAGCTGAGGACGTGGAGAAATTACTACTGGTGGGACTATAACATGGTATAGCCATTGGAAAATAGTATGGCTACTCCTCAAAAAGTTAAATATAGAGTTACCATCTGACCCAGCCATTCTATTCCTTAGTATATATCCAAGAAAACTAAAGTCATATGTCAACACAAAAATTTGTACAAAAATGTTTATAGGAGTTGATGGGAGGGAAGATGGTGGCAAGATAGGTGGGAGCAGAGTCCACTTCCCCCCATGCATGGGTGTAACACCTAGCCGATCTTCTGAGAAACAGATCGAACAGCCAAGAGTACCCTAGCATATGTGAAGATTGGAGACCAAAATTGTACAGGACATAGAAAAATCAGATGGTAAGGAAAGAGCTTCAGGACAATAAGGTCCCTGGATCCAGCGGGGGGACCAGGGCAGCTGCAGCCCCAGGCCTACCTGCCACAGGGTTCTTGGGAGAGAGCCAGGTCAATCGCTCCCTTCCCTACCAAACAAGGTTTGAGCAGTACTTGGAGAGACCTGGTGCTTGAAGTCACAGGGAGGGGAATAAGGACGAAGTGGCAAACAGACAGGGACTATGAGCACCCACGGAGACTGTGTGCCGGCTGCGGAGAGTTGAGAATTGGGCCATGGTGGGCTCTGACCCAGAGAGTCCCTGGGCTGGTTGGAAAATTGGGCTGAGGAAGAGGCCAGGCCCTTGCATGGAGTGGCAGGCGTGAGCAGGAGGAATTTTTCAAAAAGAAAAAGTAAAAACAGAGACATTCGGCAGCTGTTTGGGGAATTCTCCTGCAGCAGCCAACCTGGCCTTTTCCCCACTCAGCTGTATGGAACTCCCACAGTGGCCCAGAAGGCCCCACAGTCACACCCGTAGCCCTGGGGAGAGTGTGCACCTCTGAAGACCATGCACGCACACACGAAACTCCGGGTAGAGTGTGCATAAGAGAAGGTCCTGTGCGCACACATGCAGCCCCGGGACATTGCACAACCGCTGTGGGACCGGTGGCTAGTTGTCCTGCTACACAAGCAGGCCTGGGACTGAGCGCACCTGACCCGTGCACCCCCAAGGAAACAGCAGAGGAGGCGCGCACCAGTATCCGAAGCCACAGCCATGGCAGAACTGCTGCCCTGCAATCGGGGAGTCAGCAATCCCCAGAAAGAATTAACACAGCGAGGGAGTTGAAGTAGCTTAAAGGGCAGCAATGAAGAAACAGGAAGTAACATACAAGGGAGCCCAGATAGGACTAGCAGCTGACTTCTCAATGAAAACGCTCCAAGCCAGAAGGGAATGGCAAGAAATATTCCAAGTAATGAGAACCACAGGCCTGCAACCAAGACTACTCTCTCCCGCAAAGCCCTCAGTTAAAATGAAAGGCCAAATAAGGAGCTTCCCTGACAAAAGAAGCTTCAAGGAATATACCTCCTCCAAACTAGCTCTGCAAGACATGCTAAAGGGTTTGCTTTAAGAACAAGAAGAAAAACAATGAAAAAGAGAGGAACACAGGTAAAAAAAAATGGCAATGAATAAGTACCTATCAATAATAACCTTAAATATAAATGGATTAAATGTCCCAGTCAAAAGACACAGAATAGCAGAATGGATAAGGAAACATGAACCACACATATGCTGCCTACAAGAGACCCACCTCAGGACAAAAGACCTACACAGACTAAAAGTGAAGGGCTGGAAACAAATTTTCCAAGCAAATGGACAGGGAAAAAAAAAAGCCAGAGTAGCAATCCTCAGATCAGACAAAGTAGACTTCAAAAAAAAAAAAAAAAAAAGGGCCATAAAGAGAGACCCAGAAGGACACCTCATAATACTCAAGGGAAGAATCCACCAAGAAGACATAAACATTGTAAATATATATGCACCCAACATAGGAGCACCCAAACACATAGAGAAAATCTTGGAGGACTTCAAGAAAGATATTGACAGCAACACAATAATAGTAGGAGATTTTAACACCCCATTGTCAAAAATGGACAGATTTTCCAAACAAAATATCAACAAAGATGTTGTGGCATTGAACAATGCCCTAAATGAAATGGACTTAACTGATATATATGGAGCCATTCAACACAAAGAAGGAAAATACACATTCCTTTCAAATGCACATGGAACATTTTCAAAGATAGACCACGTGATAGGACACAAAACAAGCCTCAACAAATTCAAGAAAATTGAAATCATATCAAGCATTTTCTCCAACCACAAGGGACTGAAACTAGAAACCAACCTCACGGAAAAAGCCCCAAAACACTCAAACTCATAGAGATTGAATAGCATGCTATTAAACAATGAATGGGTCAAGAATGAGGTTAGGGAAGAAATCAAAAAGTTTCTCAAAACAAATGAAAATGAACTCACAACAACCCAAAACCTATAGGACACAGCAAAGGCAGTCCTGAGAGGGAACTTCATAGTGATACAGGCCTAAGTACAAAAGATAGAAACATTTCAAATAAACAACCTAACCCTACACCTACAAGATCTTGAGGAACAATAAAAAAGACAACTCAGAGCAAGTAGAAGGAAGGAAATAACCAAGATCAGAGCAGAATTAAAAGACCTAGAGACTAAAAGCACAATTCCAAGCATCAATGAATCCAGGAGCTGGTTCTTTGAAAAGATAAACAAAACTGACAAACCTTTGAGCAGGCTTATGAAGAAAAAAAGAGAGAGGACCCAAATAAACACAATCAGAAATGGAAGAGGAGAGAATACAACTGATACCGCAGAAATACAAAGGAGTATAAGAATTTACTATGAAGAACTATATGCCAAGAAATTTGAAAACCTGGGTGAAATGGACAAATTTCTAGAAAAGTATAATCTTCCAAAACTCAATGAAGAACAAGCAGAGGGCCTGAACAGACAAATAACAGCAGATGAAATTGAAGCAGTAATAAGTAATAAAAAACCTCCCAACACACAAAAGCCCTGGACCAGATGGTTTCACAGGGCAGTTCTACAAAGCACTTAAGGAAGAGCTAACCCCTATCCTTCACAGACTATTCCAAAAAACCCAAAATGATGGAAGACTCCCAAGCTCTTTTTATGAAGCCAGCATCATCCTAATCCCAAAACCAGAAAAAGACACAACAAAGAAAGAAAACTTCAGGCCAATATCGCTGATGAACATAGACGCTAAAATACTCAACAAAATTTTGGCAAACCGCATCCAGCAATATATTAAAAAGATCATACACCATGACCAAGTGGGATTCATACCAGAGATGCAAGGATGGTACAGTATTGGCAAATCAATAAACATAATACACCACATAAACAAAATGAAATGCAAAAATCACATGATCATATCAATAGATGCAGAAAAAGCATTTGATAAGATACAGCACCCATTTCTGATGAATACGCTCAGGAAAGTGGGAATAGAGGGAGTGTTCCTCAACATAAAAAAGGCCATATATGAGAGACCTACAGCCAACATCACACTCAATGGGCGAAAACTAAAATCTTTCCCACTAACATCAGGAACAAGACAAGGTTGTCCACATTCACCACTTCTATTCAACATAGTATTGGAAGTTTTAGCTACAGCAATCATACAAGAAAAGGAAATAAAAGGCATCCAAATTAGAAAGGAGGAAGTAAAACTGTTGTTGTTTGCAGGTGAGATGATAGTGTATGTAGAAAATCCTATAGACTCCGCAAAAAAACTACTCAATCTAATAAATGAATTTGGTAAAACTGTGAAATACAAAGTCAATATTCAGAAATCAAAGGCATTTTTGTACACCAACAATGAAATATCATAAACAGAAATCAGGAAAAAATCCCATTTGATATAGCAACAAAAGAAATAAAATACCTAGGAATCAACCTAACCAAGGAGGCAAAAGACCTGTATGTAGAAAACTACACAACACTGAGGAAAGAAATTAAGGAAGCCACAAACAAATGCAAATATATAATGTGTTTTTGAATTGGAAGAATTAACATCATCAAAATGTCCATATTACCCAACGCAATTGATAGATTCAACATAATACCTACTAAGGTACCAATGGCATATTTCACAGATATAGAACAAACACTTAAAAATTTATATGGAACCATAAATAACCCAGAATAGCTGTAGCAACTTTGAGAAAGAATAGCAAAGTAGGAGTGATCACAATACCTCATATCAAAATGTATTACAAGGCCACTGTAATCAAAACAGCCTGGTACTGGCATAACAATAGGCTCATAGACAAATGGAACGGAACAGAGAGTCCAGAAATAAACCCAAGTCTCTATGGGCAATTAATCTTTGGCAAAGGGGGCAGAAGCATAAAATGGAGTAAAAAGAGCCTCTTCAACAAATGGTGTTGGGAGATCTGGACAGCTAAATGCAAAAAAAAATGAAACTTGATCACCAACTTACACCATACACAAAAATAAATTCAAGGTGAGCTCTTTTCCTCGGCAGGGCCGCATCGATAGTGGCTGTGCAGGTCTTTTCTCTGAGGGATCTACGTCCATCCTCGTTGCTGCGGCGACACCCACACCCGCCACCGCCATGACTGAACAGATGACCCTTCGTGGCACCCTCAAGGGCCACATTGGCTGGGTGACCCAGATTGCTACTACTCCCCAGTTCCCAGACATGATACTGTCCGCCTCTCAAGACAAGACCATTATCATGTGGAAGCTGACAAGGGATGAAATCAACTATGGCATCCCACAGTGTGCTCTTCGTGGTCACTCACATTTTGTTAGTGACGTGGTCATCTCCTCAGATGGCCAGTTTGCCTTCTCTGGCTCCTGGGATGGAACCCTTCACCTCTGGGATCTTATAATGGGTACCACCACACGCCGATTTGTAGGCCATACCAAGGATGTGCTTAGTGTGGCGTTCTCCTCTGACAACCGGCAGATTGTCTCTGGCTCCCGAGATAAAACCATCAAGCTGTGGAATACTCTGAGTGTTTGCAAATACACTGTCCAGGATGAGAGCCACTCAGAGTGGGTGTCTTGTGTCCGTTTCTCATCCAACAGCAGCAATCCCATCATCGTGTCCTGTGGCTGGGACAAGCTGGTCAAGGTGTGGAACCTGAGAAACTGCAAGCTGAAGACCAATCACATCGGCCACACTGGGTACCTGAACACTGTTACTGTCTCTCCAGATGGATCCCTCTGTGCTTCTGGAGGCAAGGATGGCCAGGCCATGCTGTGGGACCTCAACGAAGGCAAGCACCTTTATACACTTGATGGCGGGGACATCATCAACGCCCTGTGCTTCAGCCCTAATCGCTACTGGCTCTGTGCTGCCACCGGCCCCAGCATCAAGATCTGGGACTTGGAGGGCAAGATCATTGTAGATGAATTGAAGCAAGAAGTTATCAGTACCAGTAGCAAGGCAGAACTACCCCAGTGCACCTCTCTGGCCTGGTCTGCTGATGGCCAGACTCTCTTTGCCGGCTACACAAACAACCTGGTGCGAGTGTGGCAGGTGACCATTGGCACCCGCTAGAAATATCTGGCAGAGCTTTAAAAATAAAAACAAAACAAAACTGTTTTTCTGAAAAAAAAATTCAAGGTGAATGAAAAACTTAAATATAAGTCATGACACCATAAAAGTCCTAGAGGAAAACATTGGTAGGAAATTCTCAGACATTCCATGCACCAACATCTTTACTGATATGTCCCCTAAAGCAAGGGACATAAAGGAAAGAATAAACAAAATGGGACCTCATCAAATTAAAACACTTCTGCATGGCTGAAGAAAACAGCATTAAAATAAAAAGAGAACAAACTATATTGGAAAACATATTTGCCAATGATACCTCAGACAAGTGTTTGATCTCCAAAATATATAAAGAACTCGCACAAATCCACTCCAGGAAGACAAAAAACCCAATTAAAAATGGGCAAAAGACTTGAACAGACACTTCTCCAAGGAGGACATACAGAGGGCCCAGAGACATATGAAAAGATGTTCAGCATCACTAGCTATCAGAGAGATGCAAATTAAAACCACAATGAGGTACCACCTCACACCAGTCAGAATGGCCATCAAAAAATATAAACAAACAAGTGTTGGAGAGGATGTGGAGAAAAGGGAACCCTAGTGCACTGTTGGTGGGAATGCAGACTGGTGCAGCCACTGTGGAAAACAGTATGGGATTTCCTCAGAAAACTAAAAATGGAACTGCCTTTTGACCCAGCAATTCCACTGTTAGAATTATACCCTAAGAACCTTGAGACACCAATCCAAAAGAACCTATGCACCCCAATGTTCATAGCAGCGCAATTTACAATAGCCAAGTGCTGGAAGCGACCTAAGTGCCCATCAGCAAATGAGTGGATCGAGAAACTATTGGACATTTACACAATGGAATTCTATGCAGCAGAGAGAAAGAAGGAGCGTATACCCTTTGGGACAGCCTGGATGAAATTGGAGAGCATTATGCTAAGCGAAATAGGCCAGGCAGTGAGGGACAAATACCATATGATCTCAGCTTTAACTGGAACATAATCAACAAAACAAAAAACCAAACAAAATATAACCAGAGACATTGAAATTAAGAACAATCTAACAATAGCCAGAGGGGAGGGGGAAGGGGAGTGTAGGGAGAAGGGTTTTCAGGAACTGCTATAAGGGACACATAGACAAAACCAAGGGGGAGGGTGAAAGCAAGGGAGGGAGGTGGGTTTGGGTGGGGTGGGGGGAGTGGTGTGGAGAAAGTGCAAACAACTCTAATTGAACAACAAGAAAGTAATTTATGAAAAAAGAATTCATGAAGAATATTAAACATAGAGCTTAACACATAATAAGACTTAAAAAGATGTTGATGATTATTATTACCATCATCTCTGATGAACTGTTTTAACAATATTTTACTCTACAAGAAACTTTGATCTATTTGTTGTAATTTATTTCTGGAAACACAATGATCTAACACTCTGTCTATGAGCCCTTCTCCCTTTAATTTCTCTTTTTTGGTCCTAGTTCTGTCCTTTCAAACTACACAAATTAAGTCTCTCCAACTTCAATGTGGAAATTCTTTTAAGGTTTGAAATCAATGTCTCTTATTCTTTGGAACATTCTCTACCCACAGGTTAGAACTCTAGAGTATAAATAATGTTAGCATTAGCTAGCGGATTTCAGGATATCCTACAAATATATTAGATTGGTAAACAAGTATTGGATATTCTGACAGTTTGAAATGTTAAATTTTTAAAGATCTGATCTAGATGTGTAATTATCCTGTATCTAGGCACCTAATGAGTTTTAGAATTTCAGGTTTGGGACAAAGGAAAGATGATATTTCTTTTCTTTAGCTTTGCATCGAAGTTTCTTCTTTTACCAAATTTCCCATTTTTGATCTATGTTTTGTCTTCTGTGTGTGTAGTTCATTTTCTACATCATGCCACCATGCAACATACCATCACAGTCCCTTTACTTACCAAAGTACTAATATCTCCAGGCAACATGGGTTGTAGATTTTAATGAAAGTTTGGGGACATGGGAGAGGGTTACATTTTAGAGCATCAGAGCAAGTCTTAAAATTGAACATTAAACATTGCTGTTCTTCAAAGTACTTCTGAGGGAAGAAACTTCACTGGTTATCTCATTTGGTTGGCCTCCAGCCTCCTGCCATGTTGCCAGGTGCCCTGTCTACTTTGTATTGTTAACCCCTCATCTCTAGTTCATGTATGACAATCCTTAGAATATATGTTTATTTTTATGTTTTAGTTTATTTATCTTTTTCTTGCTTCTAGTCCTAACCAGCTACATGGGAGGGGGACCAATAAAAAACCTGGAAGTATTTTCTGGAGGGCAGGCCCCTGGTAGTACAGGCTTCCGCCACTAGGTGAGTGTTCTTGGAACCCATCTGTAGCAGTGTACCAGCTGGTGTTGTTGTGAGAGGCTGTCTTTGGCTTCAGTGAATTTTTTGGAAGACTCTTTCAATGTGTTTGCCCATTTCATGATGTGTGATTTATGAGCACACCTGCCCCCATGGCACTGAGTGTTCAGCAGTTTTTGACCAAAAACAGCATGACCCCCATGTCCCACCCTCCCTATTCACTCAACCTCTCCCTAGGTGACTGTTTTCGTTTCCCTGGATGAAAAAAGTCCTTAAAGGGAAACATTTTACTGATGTGGAAGAGGTGAAACAGAAAACAGCAGAAGCAATAAAAGACATCAAAATCTACAAGTTCAAAAACTGTTTTGGGCAGTGGAAAAAGTAGAGAGTGCTTTGAAGGTGACTGAAGTTTAAACATGTAAGAATAAATACAGAATTTTTATAAATAAATTCTATTTTGGGGGGGTCCCCCCTCATATACTCTGAGAGTTATATTCCCACAATTAAAATGGCCTTTTATAGTGTTTTGCCAGCTACATACAATTTTCTTTCTAGGAGAAATTTTGCCCACAGCCAGGTCTTACACTAACACTTTATATCTCCATGCTACGCAGATCTATGTACATAGCGAAAGATATATGGCAGGTGTGTCTACATTATCCCTTCTACCATAAAAGGCAGCATTAATCAATCACAGCATGTTTCACCAAAAATGGCTCAAAATTTTTTTCTCTCCATGGTTGTAGCTCCTGCCAGAGAGCCCTCTTAAGGTCCTAGATTCTACAAGATAGCCCCTTTTGTGGCTTTGTCTCCCACCATGCAGGCCTGTCCATAATTCTAGGGACTAGTGAGTGGTCTGGCTTCTGGGCTCTGGTAATATCACCTCTTCCCATTGTTTCTCAATCCCTAAGATTGGTGCTAGCTTTCTTCTTTTAGTAATATTTAGGTTGCTTCACTATCTCCATTTCTCTTCTATCACCTGTATTATTAATTCCTTGTATTAAATTCCCTCTATTTCAAATAGCTTTCAAATAGTTTTGGTTTTTTTTTTTCTGATTGGACTTGAATGATACATCTGCTTTGAAAATATTGAGTATGTTTTATCTATTTTATGGTAAACCATATTTAGTAAACCTCAAGTGGGATCTAACCCAACATGCCTATTTACATCTGCACTGGATATTTTCTATTTTCTCTTCCATATCCATTCACACAAACCTTTTCCAGCCTGCTCATGGCTCTAGGAGGCTGACCTCTACAAATTGCATCAACTGGGTTTGCTAGTCCTGTGGCTTTCAGGTGTATTCAATCTGTGCCAGCCGACTGGAAGGTGGAGGAGAATGGGCTTGGGCTATTTAACCCTTCGGGCCCTACTGTCTTTGCTTCCATGGCCTAAGAATTTATATTGTTAATTTCATGGCTATAGAGCATGTTGGATTCCAATCACAGCTCCCTCCCCTTTCCCCTTCAAGCCTAGAAATGGTAGTAGCTTCCTCCTGCTGCTGGTAATCCCCGGGTGCTTTGCCTTCTCTTGTTTCCCCCTTAATCCTACCCACCCCTTTGTAAATAGTCCTTTCTTTAAAGTTTCTTTACTCATCCTTTTTAATAATGCCACTTGTTTCCTGCCTGTATTTTGATCAATACAATCACATACCTGTGTTTGACAACCTACCCATGTTTACTGCAAACTTTCAGGACCCTCTTTGTCCTATATTCCTGACCTGTACATACGCCACTCCATTGGTTTGTGGCTTCCAATTATTGACAGTATTTCCCTGTTATTTATACTCTTGCCCCTAATCTTTGCACTTAATGTTTTTATTTGGTCTTCCAAGGTTGGAGTCTTCCCTCTCTCCAAAGGACTTTGGCTCTGACTGACTCTTATACTTCTCCTGCTCCCAAGTATCTCTGGGCAATCTGCCTTAGTTTGGAGACCTTTAAAGTAATCTCCTTTTCCAAACTATTTGAAAAGTCACTATACAAAAACAGGGAAGGGGCATATTAGGACATATCCCATACCATTATTGTCATTCTCTCTTAAGTGTACTCTACAACCCCTCCCTAGGCAGTCCCTATCTATTAACACCTCTGAAATTTATATCTT
>PVJI01022693.1:0-24849 GCA_004026765.1 Micronycteris hirsuta
CTAAGCATATATTCTTCAAATGTCTCCAAGTTTCAGGAGAGTTCACTCTTGTAATATCTTCCCTCACACTGTAATGTTCTTAATTCCGTATAATACATACTTCATGCTAAGTGAAATAAGCCAGGCAGTGAGGGACAAATACCTTATGATCTCACCTTTAACTGAAACATAATCAACAGAACAAACAAGCAAGCAAAATATAATCAGAGACACTGAAATTAAAAACAATCTGACAGTAACAAGAGGGGAGGTGGGAGGGGATGATGGGGGGGCAAAGGGGGAAGGGTTTTCAGAAACAGCTATAAAGGACACATGGACAAAACCAAGGTGGGGGAGTGGAAGCAGGGGAGGGAGGTGGGGATGGTTGGGGTGGGGAGGGAGTAGTGGGGGGTAAATGCAGACAACTGTAATTGAGCAACAATAAAATAATTTAAAAAATACATACTTCAACTCTACAATTCCTTTTTTACTTAAATGTGATCCACTGAAATAAACCCTATTTAGAATTCCCATGTCCACAGATTTTTGTTATAAAAATTTCGATTTAGTACCTTTTCTCTTTTCCTTTCTAATTTTATGCTGATTTAGTCCTTTATTCTCAAGCTAGACTCATTTCTTTAAACCAATACTCTTTGTAATAATATATATTGCTATTAATTAATCCTTTCTCTATGGTAATGAACAATTTATTTCTAGAATAAAATGTATTTCATAAAATGTTGGCTCTGGTCATGTAGAAAAAGCATCTGACGAAATCTTACAACCATCTGTGATAAGAACACTGAAACTACAAAGAGAAGAGAACTCCCTCGACCTGCCAACAGCATCTACAGAAAACTCCCAGCTAACATCTTAATGGTGAAAAAATACAAGCTTTCCCCCTGATGCCAGAAACAAGGCAAAAATATCTACTCTGCCACTTCTAGTCAACACTGTATGAAGATTTGGCAATTAGGCAACAAACATAAATAATAAAAGGCATAGGTATTAGAAAGGAAGAAGTAAAATTATCTCTATTTGCAGAAGACATAATATACATAGAAAAGCATATTCACAAAAACTACTAGAGCTAATAAATGAGTCAGACAAAGTTTCAAGATACAAGATCAATATATAAATACCAACCGTATTTCTATCCACTAGCAAGAAACAATCTGAAAGTAAAATTAATAAACTTCCATTTACAATAGCAACACAGCAAATAAGGAAATTAGAAATAAATTCAAAGAAGTAAGTGCAAGTACAAATGGAATATTCTTCAGCAGATACAATATGGTAGTTACAAATATCCATAATGTTGAGTTAGGCAAAGTCTTCTTACAGAATACATAAAAAATACATAAAACCAAAGAAAAAAAGAAAAATTGGTCTAACAAAATTAAGAACTCTGTACATTAAAGGACACTATTAAGATGATTAAAATACAACCCACAGAATGGCAGAAAATACCATCAAGTCACGTATCTGATAAAGGGCTGTATTTAGAGTATATAAAGGACACTGATAACTCAATAACAAGACAACTGAATTCAAAAGTGGATAAATGACCCAAATGACATTTACCCAAAGATATAAAAGTCATAATAAGCACATGAGAAGAAGCCCAGCATTGTTAATCATTAGGAAAATACAAATCAAAATGATAATGAAACACCAGTACTTACATACTAGGATGGCTATGAAAAGAAATGACAGATAATATCAAGTCCTAAGCAGGATGTGCAGGCTTTAGAACCCTTATCCATCTGCTACAGTAATTAAAAATGATACAGTCACCCTGAAGAACAGTTTGGCAGTTCCAAAAACATTAAACATATAGTTACCATGAGACTGATCAATTTCTAGATAAATACCCAAAAGAAATGAAAACACACATCCATGCAGACTTGTCCACAACTGTACAGAAATATCCCTAGCAATATTTCTAAATAACCAAAATGTGTAAACAAGCCAAAAAACCCCAGCTGATGGATCAACAAAGTGTGATAGATTTATATACTGGCATGAAAAATGAAGCATTGAGATGTGCTACAACTTGCATCTGCTTTAAAAACATTATATTACAGGAAGAAGTTAGTCACAAAGAACATATGTTGGATGATTCTCTTTATATAAAAGGTCCTAAATAGACAAGCCTGCAGAGGCAAAAATTATTTGCATGGTTGGTTAGGTCTAAGTCAAAGAGAGTTGTGGGGGACAGGGAAAGGAGATCAGTGGCTAATGAGTACATGATCATTACTTTTTGGGGGTGACAGAATGTAAAGTTCATTGCACTCATGACTGTATAACTCTCTGAATACACTGAAAAACAATTGTGCACTTGCAGTAAAATATACCTCAAATAAGCTGTTACATCTCAATGTACAGCAGTCAATCTATTTTACCACATTAACAAAAATAAAAGGAGAAGCATCAAATGCTCATATCTGGGAAAGATCTGATAAAATTCAACCACTATTTATTTTTAAAAAACTCAGCAAGCTAAAAATAGAAATAACGACTATAAAAAGCCCACAGTAAACATCACACTTAATTGTGAAATACACAGAATCTCTCTTCTTGATTTTTAAAATAATAAAAAGATATTTTCTTTATCAATTAGACTTAACAGTGTATTTGAGTTTGTAACATATACAATAAGGTCAGAAATGGAAACTAACAGCATACAGATATAAAGAAATAATAAAATTGCCACTTTGTGTATATGATATAATTGTATCTTTAGAAAGCCCAAAGGATCTGTGGGAAAACTATTAGGACTACTAAGTTAATTAAGCAAAATCTCTAATGACAAGGTTATCATACGAGGTAAATATGTATAAAGCAAAAGAATTTTTTAAGATTTTATTTATTTATTTTTAGACAGAAGGGAAGGAAGGAAGAGAGGGAGAGAAACATCCATGTGTGATTGCCCTTCACGTGGCCCCCACTAGGGCCCTGGCACACAACACAGGCATGAGCCCCGACTGGGAATCAAACCGCAACACTTTAGTTCGCAGCCCGTGCTCAATCCACCAAGCTACGCCAGCCAGGGCGTAAAGCAAAAGAATTTATATGTTCAAGCAGCAAACAAATACAACAGGAAACTCATAAAACTACCATTTTAGTAGCATCTAAAACATCAAATACATAAGAATAAAGTTAATGAAAATATTCTACATTGAAACTGCAAAACATTGTTGAAAAAATTTAAATAAGCTAAATATGTGGAGGGATTATATCATACTCATGAAGTGTTAGGTTTAATACTACAGATAACTCTCCCCAAATTTTTCTTTGGGTTCAGTGCAAAATATGTAAAGAACTCATAAATCCATAGGAAAAAGGCAGAAAATCTATTAGAAAATGAAGAATAGACTTGCAAAGGATCTTTATAATAATGTATATCTAGATGGGCAATAAACAATTTTAAAGTTGCTAACCTTCATTATACTTCAGAGAAATAAAAATAAAACTACAGTGAAATACCACTACATTACTCAACCCCTCAAACAATGGCTAAAGCTTTCAAAAATATCATGCACCAAAGACTGGCAAGGATTGGAGCTATTTAAACCCTCACACACTGCTAGTAAGAATACAACTACTTTGGTCATTTGTTCAGCAATATCTAACAAAGTGCAACATGTATTCTTTATTACCCAGTAATTCTATTTCTAGGTGTATTAGCCAACTGAAGTGCTAACATACATTCAGTGGATACATAGTGCAGGATTAGAATTTTTATAACAGAACTACATAGAATGGTGCCAAATTTTAAGCTTCTGAAATACCCAACAACAGCCAATAGGTATATAAATGGTAATATGTTCACATATTTGAATGTGATACAGCAAAAAAAAAATCGACAACTACAGCTCTCTACATCAATATGGATGAACTTCCTAACTTAAATGCTAAATAATGAATGCCAGGCACAAAAGAGACCATATTGCATTTATATAAGATTCAAAAGTAGCTAAAACCACTTTTTGGTTTCAGATGTTGTCACAGTGGTGACTCTGGAGAGAAAAGAAACTGGGAGGACGTGCTTCTAGGGAGATGAGAACATTGTTTATTTTTCTAGTTGTGTTTACTTGAATAAGTAGACCTTTAAAAATTGATCAGGCTATACAATTGATTCACATATTTTTTTCTATGCAAGTTATTCCTTCATAAATGTTTTATAAAACAAACATGGCAATGTGAGTGAACATACACTTGATTTTAAGAAATAAAAATATTGAACTGTGCTTGGAATGAAGGGAAAATATTCTGAAGAGAATGCATCGACCTAACATGCTACATAATTCAAACTAAAAGAATCTCACAATAAAACAAGAGAAGAATTTACATCAGGTTCACTTGCCTATACTTTTGAAAATCCAACCCACGATGTTATTTAAAAATCGAGGTAAGTTGAAGGCTCCATTTTTTATAAGCTCTTTTTTCATAATTTCTCAAGGATATTTAATAATAACTGAGTAATATTTGTAAATTATTCTAGTATCATTAATATAAGTTGAACAAGCCTAGAAAGTGAGTTAATTTTTTTTTAATTGGGGTCTTTCCTAATGACTCTTCAACTTTTAGAGGGAAGTTCCCTTTTTGAATTCTTTTACTGTATTTCCAGGTTTGATGGCAAATTCTCTTGTATTAAGAGGATAGAAATAAAATATGTAGTTGAACTTTATACCTTTGTTTTAAATCAATGGGTCAACATGTTCCTCATTGTTTATTCTAACATTAAATATAACATTAAAGATATGTTTATAAATGAGAAAAGTATTTTCTCCTTGAGCTTTAGCTCATTTTCTCATTTAGAGATTTTATTGTGACAAGGATTCTTAGGTTTATGCCGCTCTCTCATTCTCACTCACTGACAGTTCTTTTAATGGTCCTGATATTGTATCACAGTTTCTTGAATGAAATGATCTAAATTTTCATTTAAAAGAATAAGATTTTTGTATAATGGAATATAATACAAATTGTTTCTAAAACTAAGGAATAAAATGATTGCAAAAAAAAAAAAAAAAAAAAGCACACAGATGACTGTGTCTGATGGAACAACAGGTCCACGGGTTATACAGGGAAAGTAAGAGCATTTGATGATTGAAGTCGTACGACTTGAGAATCAGTCACAAGACTACAAGCCCTGGTTCAGGACACATAGAAATTTATTTTGTCAGGTATATACAAAGATAAAATTGCCTTTAAATTTCCACACTCAAGCTTGCTCCTGACATAAAGATGGCAGTAGCAATTACTCTGATGATCACTGATTACATTGTCCTCTCAAGGCAATGAGACCCTACCTACTTCTGGGGCCAAGCAGTTCCAGCCATTCTCTTATCTCGCCCCTCTTTTGAATTTTAGGAGGAGTAATTATCATTGACTACAATATTAATAGCAGAGTACCGAATGAGCAGAGCAAATTTATTCTCAAATATAATTTTTGTCATCAACTAATCAGCTTATGTTATCAATATTATTTTCGTAATTCATACTGATCTCACTAAAATAGTTTCAAAAGAAATACCCAGAGACTCTAAATTTCTTCTTTTAAAATCAGAATAAGTATCCATTCCTTGAAGAAAATGCATCAGTTGTGGATTGTGCTTTATTTTCTTTTAAAATAAATGAGCACATTTTGTCTTAACCACTGTCTATTTCGCATCTATTATCATATTGAGTATACTGTCATTACCTCTCCTTGTTTTTGCAATTTCTCCATCACATTTTTCGTCATTTGAATGCAGTCCCCAGCTGTTTACTCTGACAGTTTTCTGTGCTTTAACACAATAGTATTCCTCCTATCAGTTGCTTTTCCTATCAACTCCTTTTTCCAGAAACAAATACCATTGTAGGTCCCTAAATAATGAACCTTAAGGTACCCGTAGTAGGTTGTCGTTTTGTTTGTTTTTACTTGTAGCAAGAGGTTTCAGTAGATCTAACTTCAGAGTGACTCAGGGTTTCTCTGTGACAAATGTATTTGGAAACCAGAAGTTGGCTAAGTAAAGTCTGCGATTGTGAATTAGACCAATGCAATTAGCCTTTATTTGGCTGCCTATTTTGTGTTTGTCTACATTATTATTTCAGTCTCATGACAAACAACTAATAAGTATTACATGAAGCTGAATATTTTACAGTCATTCTCTTCTCCCATACACTTATTTCAGAAATTAAATTGTGTCCTGTGCATTTAAAATCATAATATGAGATAAAAAGTGAAATATCAGCCAGTAAGCTTTTACATACATACTCGGGTATTGTACTAAATCATCCTTGCTCTTATTCTAAAAAATAAATATACCTTCAAGCCACCTAATTTAAAGGTAAGTTTTGCTAAGAAAGGGGAATTTGAATCACATTGGGGTTATGGTAATAATACTGCCATATATTTTCCCTGGAAGCAGCATTGACCTATGCATTCAAATAGGTTAATATGTACTTTTCTTTTCATTGGGACAGCAAGCTCACAATGCACGTGAATGGAATACTCTAGTAAAGTGAACCGATGCAAATCTGGGGACAAGCAGTCACTGAGAAGCTTCTTTCTCTTGATTTTTCAGATTTTACGTATTTTTAAATTCCAGCTGCAGCCTTACACACAGAGAGATTATATCCATTTATAATCTGTGCATATTATATTTCCATTTATATACATATATAAACAAAATTACAAATTCCATAGGAAAGATAAGTGAAAAAATTCCTAACTTATCAAGATGTACTTATTTATACTTGATTTTACTCTGAAAAAATCACTAAGGTCAATTATACTAAAAAATAGCAAATCAGAAACTTTACCTTTGCCATCAAAGGTAAAAATTAAAACAAGGCTCTCTCTCTTTCTCTAGGCTTCATGCTTTTATGTTTTGTTTTAGTGTGTCAACTTCTCCAATATTTAAAAAAAAAACTTGTTTAAAAGCTTGGTAAAATATCTCTTTGACTCTGATTAATCAATTCTCTCTTGCCCAATGCATTGAATTCCTATTAGAACCATTAAGAGTTTCATGTAAGAATTAGACTTTCAGATTGTTATCTAAAGAACCAGAATGAATGGTTTTCAAATTACCTATTAAATAGATATTGGGCTCTGTGAAAACCTATATTAATCTTGAACAATCTAAGATGATATTTCCACCTATTCAATGCATCTTTTTGTGATACATAAGCTACTTCAAAAAGACCAGTGATATTGCACTTATAATTAAAAACTTACTAAATCTTTTGAGTTCAAGTATATCTGGTGCTCTGAAAAATGTTGTAAGGTGTTTTCACAAAATACAAGATTTACGTCCTAGCTAAAACATAGAGATTTCTTTAGCATACAAGATACCACAAAATCCAATGAAAAGAAAGCATTCTCAAATCCAATGCTTTGAAATGTAAACTCAAATAATCTTCTATATTAGTGAGTTTTATAAATTGTTCTAACAACTCCCTATCAACAGCACAGATTGTAAACAATTCACTGTAATTGAACTATCAAGAATGTAGAAGTAATTGCTTGCTATAACAGCAGTTGGCTGTTTTCTTCTATAGTTAAAGCCAGCAAACTTTACGTTCTCTTAAAATAAAATGTTTAAAATAGGTCACAGTTGTCTGATACTTCCTGTTGCTAAAATTATGATTCATACTGGAATATGTTCATAGAAGAAGACACTTAAATAAACTATGTATGTCCCAGGCATTTTGCTTAAATATAATAATCTTTCTAAAATTCATAATTTCAAGCCAGTGTTTATCCAGAGCCATGATGATGATGTGTTTTTTGTTTGCCTGTTTGTTTGTTTTTTGCCCAGGGGAAGCAGTTTGCAATGAGTTCAGGACTCTTTATTCCTTGCAGGACATCGCAAGGACAAGAATGCTTCTGTGATTTTATGTATCTTTTGAAGTAAATAAATACAAATGTTTCTTGATCATAGAAAACAAAGTTTTATTTGATCACTTATCAATAAAATAGCTAAGATGATAAAATATAATAGTTAATTGCTTCATTCATGCAGTATGTCTTTCATTAACTTGGTGATGAGAGTAATTTGGGGCTCTTAATTAAAATGCATATTCCTAAACCCCTCCATCCTTCAGAGTCTGAGAAATGGTCTAGAAATTTGTATTTTTAATAAATACCCTTAAGTTATCTTTAATCATCAGGGGTTTGGAATGGAAATGCTTCACTAACAGACAAATAAGCTTCAACATTTTACTTACAATATGGAAAAAACTGATCTGAAGACTTGGTATAACTCAAATAAATTGAGTTATTACACATGAAATCCTTGGAGCACAGTATTAAGGGGAGCATTATAAGCTATGAAACTTGGGCAGAAATCATAAGAAGAGTGGTACTTAAATTGCTCATTTTTCCACTCTTTTTATTTCCTGAGGGTGATAGCATGATTTTTTTTTATTAAAGTGTAGTTGACTTGAAATGTTATATTAGTTTCAGATGTACAATATAGCAATTCGGTATTTTTACACCCTACAGTGCAATCACTATGATAACTCTAGTAACAATTTGTCTCCATACAAAGTTACTACAATACTATTGACTATATTCTCTGTGCTGTATGTTGCATCACTATAACTTATTTATTTTTACACCTGGAATTTATACCAATTTCCACTCTGTTCTTAAAGTAGTTCTTATTTTAACTGCTTGATTAACTATGAACTTTAAAAGCTTAATATCCAGGCCATGATACAGTCCTATGAAATCCGAAATTCTGGAGGTAGTACCCAGGCATCAGACATTTTGAAAGTTCCTCACATGATTTTAATGTGTAGCCAATGTTGACAATTCCTGTCTTAAGACTAGATGGTGAGACCTATGTTCAGTGTGATCGAAGTTGAGCTTCAACATCTGACCTCATGCAGATAAAGTAAAGCTAGTAAAATTCACTTTCACTTCTGGATCATTGCATAAACCTATAAACATCACAAAAGTAAATTAATTTCAGTAAGCACATTTCTTTTAGATTGATCTAGATATCTTTCTAAACTCTATTATTCATTCAAGCATTTTTTCTCTATTTAATTTTGAGTTTTTTGTGCATAAGCATGCTATCTGAAAATGATGACAGTATAGTTCCTTCCTTTCAAATACTTATTTTTTTATTTATTTGTTTGTCTTTGTTATGGGCATAGTTATGAACTTCAGCTCAATATTTCCTGGAAAAGGTGATAAGTATGCCCACCTATTTCCTGATTTTAAAGGGACCACGTATGATGTTTCTTATTAAGATAACTGCTTGCTATATAGCTTTTTGGCAGATTCACTTTATCAAATTAAAGAAATGCCCTTCTCGTCCCAATTTGTCAAGAATATGTGAACACATGGTCAGATATTAGTCACACAGCTACTTCTAGCTGCAACTGCATCTGAGAATTGTAGTATTTATTCTGAGCAGCTAAACAATGAGATTTTATTTTTAACAATGAAGGGAAAATATTGGAATAGTCAACTACCAGTCCCTGAAAAAAATACTACATTAAGCACCTATAATGTAACACAAAATAATTTTTTATTTTAATTTTTATAAAATCTTTCAAATAATTGTTACTTAATTATTTTAACAACCCTGTGGAGCAAAAAGACAAATCTCTCCCCCTAGTTTCTGTTTAAGGTACACTCTTAATCCTTCTCTAGAGACATATGTAAGGAGAGCTAAATCAGGGTTCATAAAAGCTGAGATATTTTCTGACTTTTCCTCATAATTGCTCTATGACCTTATGCCTCTCTGAGCCTCAATACTTACAGCTAAAAATAAGCATTATAATTCTTGAAATTTTGAATTGCAAATGAGAAAATGCAAGAAAAATGCCGTGACAAGTAGGGAACACTGAAGAACAGCATGCAATAACATGGTAGGATACGTTCATCTGTTGTAAGTAATTTAAATAAGTAATATGTGTGAAATACTGTGCACATATTGCCTACAGTGTACATGGCAATTGATAAACATCTGTTAAAATATCAAAAGTGTAAATATGTGTAATAGACATGGTGTTTTGTTTTTATTAAAGCAGTTTTCTCTTTGCATTTTCATGTGCATGAACCAGTCAGTCTCTGGTATCCACTTGCCCCAGGGCTGTGGATAGGTGCTGTTAAATGAATTAAGGAGGACACCATTAGACTGAGTTGGTTCTATTGCCTTACCAGCCTACAGATGCAAACTGAAATTTAAGCCAGAGTCAATCTCTGTAAATGCCTAACATTAAGAAACAAATCTTAAGAATAATCACAAACAGTCAACTAGACTTCCTGAATAAGACAACTGTTTAAGTGAAAACTAATCAACTACTTTTCTTGCTTTGCTTCTGTCTACTCTACAAAAGCCTTTCCCGTATCTCCTGCTGGTAGAGGACTCTAAACCACTTTTGGTTTGGCATTGCCCAATTTAAATCAATGTTTGTTCAAATAAACTGTTCAAAATTTCAATGTCCTCGAGTTCATTTTTTAACAAATAAACTGTTCAAAATTTCAATGTCCTTGAGTTCATTTTTTAACAGTGTATAAATTCAGTTTGCTAAGATAAACTAGAAAGAAAAAAAAAGAAACTTAAAATTCAGCTTCTAAACAAAAAATAATAATAAATGAATGCCAAGATTTCTCTAGAATAACTTTTTTGTTCTTTTTTATTGTTTATGCTATTACACTAGTTCCTGCTTTTTCCCCTTTTCCTACCTTCACCCAGCCCCACCCTCTCCTCCCTCAATCAATCCCTGTAGCATTTCTTTATCGCCCATTCTACATATTGACAGCTAGCATAGGCCACTAGTCCATAGCATTTCCCCCAAGGAATGGTCAGGATATTGCTTTCTTTGAGGACTGCTGGCCAGAGAAGGTCATTGTGCTAAGACGGAAGGGATCTCGCATGGAGAGATAAGAACCCTTGAAACTCTCATCTTCCAGCTGAGAGGGAGTGTGGGGAGATGTGTCCAGATGTGCATGCAGATCTTCTGAGACTAAGGTGCCAGACAACAAACTATGCAAGTTAAAGACCACAGCAGTGGTCTCAAAGTATGCCCCTGCTATAACAGCATTTTATTATCCACAGCAATTACAAACATACACAGAATATCCCGTGCTTCTGATGAAGAGGGATGCAAACAGCTGAAATCTCTGAAAGGAGTACTATGTCAAAAGTGGTTACTTCTACAGAGAAAAGTACCCTGTGGCTGAGGAGACCAGATGGGACTCCTACACCAGGCTGGGCGCTGCGGTCTGATTCCAGGGACTAAGCAAAGTTAGAAAAAACTGCACTGAGGCCTTGTACTGGGTTAAACAGTGTCCTCCAAAGTTTCATGTCCACTCAGAACCTCAGGATGTGGCCTAGGGTGTTTGTGGGGTAATGAGTTAAGATGCAGTCAGGTTAGGGTAGGTCCCAACTCCAAGAACTGGTGTTTTTGTAAGAAAGCAACAAGAAGAGACAGAGCTCAGTTACCTCCAGGGAAACATGCTCTCAAAAGACTGACAGATCTAGAGTTTTCAAGACGGACGGGAATGAACTCCTCAGCATTTCTCATAAGAAGCAGTCATGTTTGACTATATTAAAAAAAGGAAACTAAATACCAAATATTATTTACTGACTGTGTTATAAAAAATGTAGAAGGATTAGATGATAGAGTAAAAGGGATAACATTCTACCTGTTAGAAAAGTTATGGATTCATTTTGCTACTCCTAGTACAGAGTAATATCCCATTATTTTTAAAGTATTGTGTATGATATGGCTGAATAATATTTCTTTCAAAGGCTTCCCTTTCTAAAGAGCAGTACATTAAGTCTAAACTTGAAACAGAGTTGTACCAGAGAAACTTAACTGCTTTTAAAGTGTTAAAAGCCTTCTCCATACCTTGTTTTATTCTGGAAAACATTTTATTGTTTTGTTTCCTAAAAATCCCTGTACACGTTCACCTTTCCTCGTTCCACCCTCTGCACCCAAGCAATAACTCTGGAAGGCCAAAGTCAAACACAGCGTGTTCTCAGTCCTTCCTGACGATGTTCGCTGCACGCGATTTCTCTTTCTTCTGCATTCTTACATCTTTCTGTGCGTGTCTTTGTCATCAGTACAAATAGTGATATTGTATCATCGTCATATTTTCATATACATATATTTTTTGACAAACTATCTAGGCAGCAACATGGTATATGTCTTTGTACCCCTTCCTCTTTACCTCAAAATACCTACAATGATACATTTACTTGTATAATGACCGTTCCAAACTGCCAGAACGTACTTCGGGAGGTTTAACACCTTCCCCATGGCCAGTTTTACATGCCTCCGTATTGAGAACCTAAATAAAGAAACCTGTGAAACCCAGACTAAACACACACACATACACACAGGCACACACAGAGCAGATATTGATTATCGAGGCTCACATCAAATAGAAAATGGAAAGAGGAAACCTTAGTTCTAGGCTTAGAAATTTTCATCTTTACTTATTCCCAAACAGAATTGTGCTCTGATGTGCTCACTCTAGCAAGAGTTATTATAAGAACAATTAAGAATTAGCATAACAAAACACTGAACGTAGAGAAACTTTGCCAAAGATAACTGTGTCTTATGTTTTTCTATCAAATTAAATGCTACCTATGTACTCCCGACCTTTGTTCTGAGTAAACTCCATAAATTATAGGTCTACTGTATCCTCCCCACACATGCTAATTTTTAGCTACAAGCATTAGGTTTTCACGTGAGTGGTCACTGCCCTACAAAGACCCTCACTGACCCTTCAGATCCCTGGGAACGAGGCCTCTGAATTTCTTTTTCATCCTCACTCCTGAGGAAAGCTATTTCAGGGTAGCCATTTGCAAATATGAATAAGAATTTTCCATAATATCTTTTTAAAAATCACTAGCCAATGAATAAAATATGTAGGATACTATTTGTAGTAATCTGCCCTTGTAGAGGTTAATGTTACTAAATGTAGTATGTTTTCATGGGAGGGAAGAGGGGGGTGTGTGTGTGTGTGTGTGTGTGTGTGTGTGTGTAGGTACATGTATATACATATATTTATAATGTATAGTTATCATTGATAAAACATGATTCCAGACTATTTGTTTTAAAACTTGAATTGTGTTTTCCAAAGATGACTTAGACTTGGTGTATTTTATTATCTTTCCAGTTTTACATTATTTACAGGTGGCTGATATAGGCTACTGGTTGTTGAGTTTCACAACCTTATTGAATTGCCAAAAATATCAGTTTAAAAGACCACCTTGCTTTTATCAAACAGTTTTGATTACATCTTGTAATATTTTATTCTGCTGGCTCCAAAAGTTCTGGAAGAAGATTACTGTGTTTTGTAAGAGGAAAAAATTCTATCTAAAGGATCCCTTTATGAGAAGACCCAGAAGGTTGTATCTCAACCCCGGAGAAAAGAGCAAACAAAACCATTTTTATTTTCATGTACAGGGCAGCCTAAACTGAAAAACTGCCCCAGATTCTACAGCCCTTAACGAGATAAACTACTAGAAATTCTGTCCATACACAAAAACAAATAAACCTGTCCAGACTAATTAATTCCAAGGAACACGATATTCAGCACATTGAATAATCCACTTTGTTAGAAACAGCCTTGGGAAAATTGCAAGACCTTGACCTTCCCTCTTCCCTATTGTATCCAAAACTCTACATCATTATAGCATAGCTGCATCAAAAGATAAAAGAAAGTATTGTTATTATATAAATGTTATATATACTTCTAAAGTATGCTCTGTAACCTGTGTAAGGTAATATTAAACAATAGTATTAGCTAAATATTATGTGTAATTAAAAGCCAGAGTGGCCAAAGAATATTTCATCTATTTAGGAACCCAGAGAATATAAAAGCTAACTGGGAATGACCCAAAAATTACTGAGGAAGGTAAGATCCCTAAGTTGGGGGAAGCCCTAACAGCTGGAATTAATAAACTAGGTGCCTATTTATCAGATCATACATCAGGCTTATTCCAATTTGAGAAAAATACCTTGAGCAAACCAAAACAAGAGAATAGCTTTACATCCAGCTTCTAGCTAGAACCCTGCAGGAGGCACCTCTCTCTGACCAACTGCTCCTGAGCGGCATATTCTCCGACTTCCCCCATCGAGGGCAAAGAGCTCTTGTCTGTACGGCAAAAAAATCAAAATAAAGATATTTCCCATTTTTCTCCCTATATCCATTTTATTTTACAACTGTAACATGCATAGAGGTATGTATGGTAGGGAGGGGAGGTAGTTTAAACATTCCTTGAAGAACGCTGACTTTCCTTTATTTTCTATGTAAGTAACCTTTGGGATAAAAGCATTAGTCACACCAGAAATTATAAGTATATTAATTGGTGTTGTTGAAATCAAAGCTAAGCACAGAAATCATGAGTAAAGTAAAACTAGTCTCTGTTTTCACATTCTCACTCACAGAGAACACATAGTGGGGAGCCAACTTACTCAGTAATTTCCTTCAAGAGCACAGTCATATCTTTACATATCAAAGCCCCAGTTCCTGGCCTTTCACAGCACACCAAGCAACTGTTGGATTAATCACCACAGACTTCTTTAAAGAAACATCACTGCAATAAAAAGCTAGCTTTTTCAAATGCCATATCCTCTATATCAATGAATCCTGAAGGTGATAGTTGAGAGATGATGCAAGTTCATCCAAGTAACTTCAAAGGACAAACAATACAAGAAAAAAGAACATGCCAGATACTTCTGTTGGTAGATCTAGGCAAAGGTACTCCAAACAGTCTGGGACTTAATGATGACAGTTGAAAAGACTCATCATATCCAAATATTCTCAAATGTGATTATGAAATAAAACCACAAAGCCGTAAGTGGCCTGAAGTGGTGAGAATGAACTATTTATTCCTAGCCACTCCCACGTGCCAGCTTGTGTTTTTGAAGTTAGGTCTCCATTTCATTGGTATATGATTGTTCAGTCTTATTTCTACATAAAAGAAACCATTTTATCACATTAAAAAGTGTTAAATTAATTAAACAGGAGGCCACCACGATGAGGAAGCTTGAATGTTCTGGCAGCTTGGAGAAGCAAACCAAAGCACCTGAGGATTATCACATGGAAACCCAAGGACAACCAATCACGACAGCCATCCAGGCTTTTAAGGCTGTAGACAATTAATAATTTCCTTGATTTGCTTCTGCCTTTTCTCCAGAAAATTCTCTACCATAGAACCTGTTGGTAGAGCATTTCTAGCTACTTCCTGGTTGGCATGGCCCGACTAAAATTGATTTTTGCTCAAATAAACACATAAAATTAACATTCTTCAGTTTATCTTTTAACAGAAGTAAACAAGCGTTTAAAGAAAACAATTCTTATTTCTGATTTTAGTAAACAAAGCTGACTGAAAAGGTCTTATGAACATCAGTTATTTTATAATACTGGAATACGCAGGTGCTTCCATAGAACTGTGATGTCAGCCAAGCTTCCTTGCCTTGGCATTCTCTCACACAGCTTACCTGGGCGGTCCCGTGGGGCTCCAGCTCTTCCCTTCTTTGTCTTCACAGCCAAATATCTTGTCTCTGGGTAGGTTTGTTTCTATTGCTTCCCAAATTTTTATTGTCATTTGGATCTTCAGCTTGTAAAGTCATTGCCCAAATTTCTGATTATAATCTATGGAAGCATGTAAAAAACAATGAAAACAGATGTTGCGTAATTGTTAATTATGGAAAGTAAATCCACTTGCCTTCTGTGATAGAGTCCATAATAATTTCTTCCTCTCCTATACTCCTGTTGCAAATGTTTAGCACTTTTCCATCTCTACGTTGTATTATATTTATTCATACGTATGAGTTAACTTTCATACTAAAATTAGTCTTTTTAAGGACAGAAGCAAATACTTAATGATTTTATCTTCCCTTAGCAGTTCTAAAATAGTACCTTAAATGAATGTCTGAGAAGTGTAAAGTACATCTGCTTCGAGACAAGATTTTGTAGATTTACAAAATGAATTTTAGCAAAGTAATATCTGACCATGGTTAAAAAAAAATTAAACAGTTCACTACAGTACCTATAAAATAGGTTTTAGAAAGAAAACAGGTCCCTACTGCATGTTTTCCCAAACCTAGGCTTCCACTCAAGTTAGCTATGCTCCCCTCTTTCAATTCTTCTTTTGGTTTCTTTCATATCACAGGATAATTTCCTTATGCTACTGTGCCTTGAATTTTCCACTTTAATCATTTAATTGACCTATGGTCAATTTTCAGAATTGACTACATTATTGATTGTTTGCTTATTGACTAGTCTTTAAAAAGTAAATTTACATTATAACCATTCTTTCATCCCTTGTTATCTCAATATAGTTAAATAAGTATTTTAATTTTTCTGTCACTTCTGAATTTAAATAATATACTTTATTTTTTATTTTGTTTATATTAAATTTACTCTTTAATAAAATTATATAGGTTTCAAGTGTACATTTCTGTGATACATGATCTATATATTGCATTGTGTGCCCATCACCCAAAATCAATTAAGTTCTGTTACCATACATTTGACCCCCTTAACGCTTTACTACCCCGCAACCCCCCTTCCCTTTGGTACTACCATACTATTGTCTGCATCTTTGAATTTTTGTTTGTTTTTATTGTTTGTTCATTTGTCGCTTTGTTTAATATTCCACATATGAGTAAAATCATATGGTTCCAGACATTTTCTGTCTGACTTACTTCACTTAGGTCCATTCTCAAGGTCCATCCATGTTGTTGCAAAGGCAGTATTTCATCTTGTCTTATGGCTGAGTTACCCTTTTCAAAAAAAAAAAAATCCAGTCCTACAATGCGTTTGTACTGTTTCCCAAAAGTTTTTGAGCGAAACACATAGCTAAGCTAGTCTCCCCAGAGATGCCATCTCTCAGCACCATGATTTTCAGTTGCAGATCCTGGCTCTCTTCCTCGGAACGTGAAACTCTGGTCTTCCCCCCACCCCCAGAGGCAGAGGGAGGAATGGGAGGAGGGGCACAGGGAGAAGAGGAAGGGCGGCTTTGGGCAGAACGCCCCGCCCCATCCGGCTCAGGTGTCTCAACAACCACTAGAGAAATCTGGAGCAAATTACTGGCTAAGCACCATCTTGCCCTCATTGTAGTTTTGATTTGCATTTCCCCAATAGTGAATTTGAGCACCTTTTCATATGTCTGTTGGTCATTTATATGCCTTGGGAAAAATTCCCGTTCCAGTCCTCTGCCCATTTTTTAATTGGATTGTTTGCCTGGTGTTGAGTTGCATGAGTTCTTTATATATTTGAATATTAACCCATTGTTGTTTGCAAATGTCTTCTATTTTGTTGGTTGCTTTTTTGTTGTTGTTGTTCTGTTGGCAGTTTCTTTCACTGTGCAGAAGCTTAAACACATATCACTACGTTAAAGGTTAATCACAGTAGCAAACCTTTGTTGATAGTGCCTAGTTGCAAAAAAAAAAAAAAAAAAAAACTACTCACTCCTCTCCCTTACACACAACTTCTGTATTAGGGTCATTAATGATTCTAGCAAAAAACAAAAAACAAAAAACTACACATTCCCTAACATACCTTCCTTACAAGAGGGATGACTGATGCAGTATGAATAGAAATAGTCTGATGAAGTTTCCAGAAAAGCTCTCTAAGAGATCTAACTCAGGTGATAAGAATGACCTTTCTCCCTTTCCTTTCCTCCTTTTGAACTTGGGCATGAGAGCTTGCATGATGACTTCCACTAATGAGTTTATGCTAGAAATGGAAAAAAAGTGCTAAGCAGTAATTGTACAAAAAAAAAAAAAAGAGCTTGGGACCTTGATAGCCTATGAACCACCATACTGTTTTCTGGCTGCCTAAAAAAATATACTTTTATAATATTTTTAAATGATGTTATTCAAGTTTCCAGTCATACCAACTAAGCCTTTTTTTGACTTATATGTTGTTGAATATATACTAGCATAAAAATTTCAACATAATTTCAGAGAACTGGATGCAGGAGTGGAATAAATGGATTATAAAATTGCTGAAACTTTAAGTAGTCATTGATTGGTTGGTTGGAATTCAAGGTTGAAGATAATTAATGGCTTGATAAACAATCTATGTAATTTTAACCCCAGGGGTATGGGAGGATAACATATATTATTACATTAATATAATGCATGTTCCAGGTCTGCTTGTCATTGATTGAAATGATAAGGTAGTAAAAATAGAAGCCAAACAAACTTTCTAATCTTCATAGAGTCCAGTCAATAAAATTATGACCATTTCCTTCAAATCTCTAGGATAAACCTAGTTTGTAGTTAGGCAGATCTGGCATCCCTCCATAGATTATAATGTGTGTGTGTGAGTGTGTGAGTGAGAGAGAGAGAAAGAGAGAGAGAGAACTATTTTATGAGTAATAAATCTGTTCCAATAGAAATTCTATTAGTGTGTTCTATTTTATAGCTAAAATACTTCTACTAAAAATAACAATAAGCATTACTAATTACCTAAAACTATGTTCAAGTACAATTATAATACTGCAGATTTAGTAAATCTATTCCTCAAGAGAATCCTCTGATGAAAACACTGTTATGATCCTATTTGAGGAAACTGAGGAATGGAGGTGCATGTCATTTGCCCAAAGTTGAGGAGCCAATAAATGGAGTTGCGAGGATTCAGACAAGGGCAATTTTCAGAGTAAGCACATTTAACTACTTGCCTTCTCATATTATACTGGCTTTTCCCAACTAATAAATAATTTTAAGACGTTTTCTTTACTAACCCTTTGCAACAGATTCACCACCACTTCCCCTCTCTCTCCTCTGTGTTTCTTGTGTATTCTTCAATTAGTTCACTTACACTATAAGAAACTCGATATTTACAAACTACCTCTCAAAAGACACCAACAATTCTTCGAGGACCAATTATAAAGCAAGTTATTTAAAAGAAAATAAAATGAAGCTGGCCTGTGGGCAATCGTACATGAATACTCACGGTTAAAACGCATGCTTTTAATACTCTCATCCTAACGTTTCTTCCAGCCCTGTGCTCCCTCGTCTGTAATAGATTCAAAACTCCACAATACATTTTTACCAATTCATCCTGATTCCATCACCTTTTAAAATCAGCTCTTAATATTTTTATATTTGCTTCAGACCAATCCACACTTGAAGATATCAGCTTCTTTACGTTTATTACCTGCTTGCTCCAGCCTTTATAAAGTGTCCTTGTGTACTAACTTACGTGTATGAAGCTAGATTAAATTTTGACTTCTGCTGAGCAGTCCCCTTTGGCTCTCTCCATAAGCAGTATTTGATATGTGAAACCACATGTTTTCTCAGCAGTATCTGATTTTGTCCCCATCTGTCTCTCTTATTCTAATACCGAATCTGTTGTATGCCAATTTAACATGTTTCGTTTCATCCTACTACTTACTCCCTTATCGCTTCTTAAGCTTTTGTCCATTGCCTATGAAAAGAGTCCCAAAAACATCCCAAAAGGCAGACAGGAAGGTTATGAGACTTGAGACTTTGTCTAGTTAAAAATTAAATGATTTTTAAAATCTGTAATTTAAGATGTTATTTTATATTGATTTAAGAAGTAAAAATAGAGCCCTGGCTGATGTGGCTCAGTAGATTGAGTGACGTCCTGTGAACTAAAGGGTCTCAGGTTCAGTTCCCAGTCAGGGCACATGCCTGGGTTGCGGGCCAGGTCCCCAGTAGGGGGCGCTCAAGAAGCAACCACACATTGATGTTTCTTTCCCTTTCTTTCTCCCCTCTTCCTCTCTCTAAAACTAAAAAAATAAAAATAAAAAAGAAGTAAAAGTAGAAAATTAAATGAGTAAATTTCTAAAGACTGAATGTAATTTGAATACTAATGACTGATTTTCTTCTTTAATTCTAAGGTACTAAGCACTTGCTTCAGGTATTCTAATAAATACTACTATTACTAGTCATATCCTTTATAAGGAAAACATAAAATCTAGTTACACTTCTTTGCCTGAATATTTAAAATACATTTTTTTTAGAAATAAAGAGGTTATTCAACAAAATGAGATTATAGTATATATGACTGAATATCAACTGAAAATTTAAGAGTATGTGTCAAGACAGGGTTTATTCATATTTGAGTACTTTAGGTAAAATGGAGGAATTCTCAAAGAAGGAAGAGATAAAACGGGGAGAAAAGAAGGAAGGCAGAGAAAGCAAAGGAGAGGAGAGGGCAGGAAATGCTGGGTGCAGAGATTTTGAGAGTAGACACCTACCAAAGGAACCAAACTTTTCTTTGTGCTTTGATTACTCCTTTTCCATTGAAACCTGTTCTAATAATGAATATTGGATATTCTAATAATGAATATCAGATATTCATAATTAGAACATCCCTTTTGGAAATAAGCCCAAAAGCGGGATACTGAGTGTGCGCTTACCTAAGGAAACACCAGCCGTGCGCAGCAACAATACGATAATGGAAAATACGTCCGATTTAGCCCTGTTGTACCATCTCAGTTTCATGTTCGGTGGGGAGAAGAGCCTTGCCATTAGACCGATGGGTTAAGACCAAGCCAGTGCCTAAGGCTGCGTTATAGCTCAGTGACCTGCTAGAGCAGTGAGGGCATTTTCCACGTTCATGTTTATGTTTGGGGAAGAACCAGACTCTAGGAGATGGGGCAGAGCTTAGATTCAAATATTGCTGTTGACTAGAACAGATTTTCTCAATGTTTTCTGTGACCTTTTCATCTCATCCAGATTGTGTGGGGTTTTTTTTGGTGTTTCTGTTGTGGCTAATTTTTTATATAAATATATGTTATTTTGTATTTTCTTAAGAGTACAAAGTAGCTGTTGTTTTGCATTTTCTCCTGTTACTTTGGGAAATTACTTCTTAAAATGTGTTCATTTTAAATTATTTTTACATGCTATATTTACATGCTTTTGTTACTACAGATGTTTCATAAGTAACTTTAATTTTATCCTGTTAAGTAATTATGAATCAAGAAAACTCCAACCTGGTCCTCTACTTTGCCCAAAATTATGTGACTAAAGATGACTCAGACCTACTTCTTGTTTAGGCACCATTCTGCATAGGGCTCTATAATATAATTATGATGGCCATGACTTGTAGTTTTATGTGTAGTATTTTAATTTTTTTTTAATTTTTAAATTACAGTTGATGTAAATATTATATAAGTTTTAGGTATATAGACCTGTGATTAGACAATTATATAACTTATGAAATGATAGCCCCTATAAATTTAATACCCTTCTGACTTTGTACTGACAATATAATTATTACAGCATTATTTATATTTCCTATGCTGCACTTTATATCACCATGACTAACCAGTAACTACTAACCTGTACTTCTAAATCCTTTTACCTTTTTTACCTACCTCCCAACTCCTCCCCTCTGTGAACCGTCAAAATGTTCTCTGTATCTATGAGTCTGTTTCTGTTTTGCTTATTTTGTTTTTTAGATTTTACATATAAGCGAAATCATCTGCCATTTGTCTTTCTCTGACTTATTTCTCTCAGCACCATACCTCGTAGGTCCATCCATGCTGGTGCAGATGGCAAGATTTCATTCTTTTTTATGGTTAAGTCATATTCCATTGTATATGTGCACTACAGATTTACCCACTTGTTCATTGATGGACACTGAGTTTGCTTCCATATCTTGGCTTCCATAGTATTGCAATAAACATATGGATGCATATGTCTTTTCAATTCAGTTATAATTTTATATTTAGTCCAGGTAACCTTATGGAGAAAGTAAGAAGCTAGAACTGTATGTATTTCTATTGTGGGTTCTGATTTCTGCACAATATTTGTTTTTTTGTTTCGTTTTGTTTTGGATACCACAGTACAGCCATGGATAGTATAGAGCTTCAGCAAATTTTGAGAGTGTCCCTTCCATTCACTGTAGGGTTTTATTTTGATTTCTGAATATCTTCCTTGATTGGGAACAACCGGTCACACAAAGCAAAGTCTTATTAGCCAAAGGTTTGGTTTGGTTTTTCGTCTGATGAGTCTGCATGTATTTTTTCCCATTAAACCAGTATGGAAGTATGTAGGAATACTGGTCTCCATGACCTCTGTGGCCAAATCTTTTGACAGACTTCTGCATTGCAGTTCTACCCAGGTCTGTAACACCAGTATTTTTTCCTACAGCCTTTTAATTTGGGCTACAGGTTAAATAAAGTTGTGCTGTACAAAGGGTGCTTCCAATGTGTTGGATCTAATATCATTGATGTTCTACCCACAATTCCAGCATATATTCCTTACAATTTGGTGAGGTATAGGTGATTTGCCAGAATGTCTTCTTCTTAATTCTCAAGATATTCTACCATTCTCTATGAAAGGCAGTTATGTCTTAAATCCTGATGTTCTATTTCAATTTGTTCTGAATTCTATATATATTACACAAATTACTTGCAATTTCTAGCAAATGATTGGCATTACACCTTAATATTAACATCGATTTTTTATCCTCAAAGTAAGTAGCACTTCAAAACTTCCCAATTTTATGATGATGAATGAGATTGAAGTTTCATTAAAACCCAGAATTACCCTTCGTCATTTACAAAAGAAGATGACTTTATGTTCTGAAGTTTTCTTCTCTCCACATTTTTTGAGGTTACTCAAGGAAGTTCACAATTGTTTGTTTATCCTTCATCCTTCAGCAACACGTACTGACTACTAAAGGACTAGAATATATTTTCCATTATACAGTCTATATAATATTTGCCTTAAATTGCTAAATATTTTCATTTCTACTAAGCATTCTATTCAACCAAAACATCATTTGGCAACAAGTTAATTACTAACCAAAACATGCATTGCTCATTGATGCTATGTATTCACTTGCCCTTTCTCAAATATAAAATAAAAGCATATTTGTATTTTAGAACTATACAGATTCTATTTATTACTTTCATTTAATCTTTAAAACATACAATTCCTACTCTGTTATTTTTATACATAGCTCTTTAAGCCAAGCTCCACAACTGAACAATGGGCCCCTGATCATCCCTTTCTCCCCCCACCTCACACACACACACACACACACACACACACACACACACACACACTCACGACCCACATTGTTTTCTGTTACCCCAATCACAAAACTGCCAAGAGAAAATCCTGAGTCCTGATGCCACCACAGCTTTTACTGGTGCCACGCCTGGCATTTTAGATCTGGCTCACTCCGTCTACGTAACGGGGTTTGTGCTGGCTCTAAGTGCATTCTATTTGCCCTTGTGGTAAAGATCCGTTGAATGCACAAGGGAAATTTGTTTCTCAGAAGTGAGTTTCCTTCTTCTGTGTTATGTCTCACCACGTGAGTCCCATAACGGGGAAAACTGCCTGGACTCAAGTGTTGCAGCTTCCGAGTGGTATTCTGTGTTCAGCCCACACACAGTCTGCCACTTTCTCCAAACTCCTGAAATAGCCCTGAAATACTGGGCTGGGCTGAATTCTAAGGTCAGCATTTCCTTCTGGTTTTGGTGAGATAAAAAGTGTGCTAGATCACATTTATTTCATCTTAATGATACGTTACATCTTTATCCATTTCTGTACAAGAGCTTAGTAAAGACCGCTTATGAAGGTCAGAACTAAATTTTGTTATCTCAAGAAACTGACATGGTTTCTGGACTACTTTTCATCTGCTTACGTATTTGCTCTCAACCTTCTTCCCCAAAACCTCAACGTCAGGGATCATGTCTTCTACACTACGTGCCGCATTGCCTGCTCTCCCTGCAGTGCCTGGAACGTAGGAGACACTCAGCACTGCTAGCTGAATAAGTATTTGTCAATGTGATGAACACACAGAGAGGCTTCAACTTGTCAGCCCTCCTACCCTCCACTCAATTGTTATTTTAAATAAATCTATGGGAAGCAGAGTGATGAATGAAAAGACATAAATATGCCTTTAAATTGTCTCAAAGCTAAGCCCCAGGTTCAGTAAAATATTGTGAAGTACTATTTTGGCCTCCTTGGTCTTTTCAGCCAGTTTCAGAAAGGCACCAAAGGAGAAACTGGGGAAGTGTTTAAGCCGGTTACTGTATCAGTCTTTTCAAGGAGCTCCCATTTTCTTTCCCTGAAACTACCTTGTGTACTTTCGTTTCTCTCATACTATACATTCTACATTTTCTTCTCACCATTTCAGACTCTTTCTTCTCAAGAGTGTAATTCTTTCTCTACAGCACCACCCTTAACCTTTTTTTTCTTCTCCTTGCGCAAGCTCTCCCTGCATAACCACGTGCTGAACACGTAACTGGATATCCCTCCACCACCTCAAACATATCTCAAACCAGATTCATTCTATTTTTCCCAAATATTTTTCATGCCCTGTATATCTTTAAATAATGCTTTGAAACTTTCAGTTCCCTAAGCAAGAAGACTTCCTATTTATCACCAGACATTCAATCTATATTTTAGACATGGAAATAAAAGTCTCATTTACTTAGTACCTACTATATTCCAGGGATTGTGACAGACTCTAAAATGTTTTTTAAAAATCAAAGAAAACACAGCTTCTGAACTTTAGAAAGATAAGTAAATAAGATACTGTCGTTGAATGCTTTGATACGTCCATGTATATAGGAATATGAGACCACAGAGGTGACATCTAAATCCAACTTTCCTTTGCATGCACTAAACTCTTAAGCTTACTAGGCCACGGATAGGAATTTCATAAGACCAACTTCACAGGAAGTGTCATATTTGTGGAACAGAATTTCTGGACAATGTTTTAATCTCAAAATTCTTTGTCATAAGAAAACATATTGCAGGCTATTGTCAAGCATTTGGCTACTGCAGCTTATGAAACTTTCAATTTCATTTATCTCATTTTTTTTCACAAGAGGAAGATAGCAAAGGCTGATTAATTCTATGCTATCACTTCTCCCAGAAAATGCCTTTAAATTCCCTATG
>PVJI01022694.1:0-24847 GCA_004026765.1 Micronycteris hirsuta
GGAGGTTCCTAAGCCTCTCCTCATTTTTTTGAATTCTTGTTTCTTCATTCTGTTCTGGTTAGAGGTTTATTTCATCCTTTTGTTCCAAATCATTGATTTGAGTCCTGGTTTCCTTCTCTTCACTGTTGGTTCCCTGTACATTTTCCTTTATTTCACTTTTTATAGCCTTCAGTTCTTCCTCTATTTTGTGACCATACTCAACCAATTCTGTGAGCATCCTGATTACCACTGTTTTGAACTGTGCATCTGATAGGTTGGCTATCTCTTCATCTCTTAGTTGTACTTTCTCTGGACTTTGATGTGTTCTTTCATTTGGGCCATATTTCTTCGGGTGCATCTGTTATGTATAAGGGGCAGAGCTTTAGGTGTTCACCAGGGTTGTGACACTGTACATGGGGGAGGGTCCGAGAGGGAACAGTGCCACTTGCTCAGCTCTCTGCTGACTTTCAGTCACTTCCCCCGCTACCCTCAAGGAAATTGGGCCCTTCTGGTGCTGATTCCCAGGTGGGTGGGCTTGTGTACATTCTAGGACTCTGTTGGTCTCTCCAGAGAACTCTCCTGTGAGGCTGGGAGTTTCTCCTACTACTGCTGCAACCTCCACAGGTTTTTTCAGTCAGAGGTTTTAAGGCTTTATTTCCCCATGCTGGAACTCTGGGTTGGGTGGTCTGTCTCCTTCCGAAGTTATTCCTCCAGGTCTATCCACACACAAATGTGGGCCTGCCCCATCTGCCAGCCGCCATCTCGCCCTTCCCCCACCCCGCATTGGTCCTCCAGTCACTGCCTTGCCTTGAGTCTTTTCCACTCCAGCTGCCCATCTCCACCCCTCCTACTGGTCTGAATGAATGTTTCTTCTTTAACTCCTTGGTTGTCGGACTTCCATACAGTTCAATTTCCTGGCAATTCTGGTTATTTTTTGTTTTCAAATTTGTCATTGTCCTTGTTTTGGTTGTACGAGGAGACAAAGTGTATCTATCTATGTCTCTATCTTGGCCAAAAGTCCAGTAATATGTGATTTTAAAAGGAAACTTCACGGTATCATTATTTTGCCTAGGACTTGGCAAAATGCAGCTTAAGAGATCTCTGCTATTGCTTTCATGTGGACCACATTTGGCATAATGTTATAATCATTAAGAGAAGAAAATCTATTATAATAAAATGGCATTTATAACCAGGCTATTAAAACTGGTTTCTTTAGAAAGATTACACAAACACACACACAAGCACATCCACATCCACATGAGTCTTGCAACAAGATTTTAGTGATATGGTATGGTCCAGGAACCCCCAAAGGCATTGAAAGGCATTTTTTTTCATCTTTTATGTTATTTGGTCCCTAAGTAGGACACACTGAGTAGGATGCAATGATTTTTTTTAAAAAATCAGAAAGTAGCCATTAAAACTTAAAAATAGCAAAGTAATAAGCATCATATAGTATTAAACCTAAATAATAAAACAATAACTAGTTACACTTTTATTTGTCAATTAAACCTCAGTAAAGCTGGGAAAAAATAACTAGCATACATCGTCTTCCATTCTTTGATTTCCTTTTATTTTTTAAAGGAAATTTCTTGGTGCGAAAATGGTATAGCTTTCAAAGCATGCACTTGTATGTTCAATTTTACCATTTTTTATTTATACAAAATTATAGCAATGTCATCTAATTTTCAACTTACTTAGTTTGTACTGAATTACATTTCTTTTAATTTTTTAAAAATATTTTATTGGCATCTATTTTGTGTAGTGTATTCTCCTGTTCTTTTTTGCACCAGCAAGACAGATGAAGCTATTCTTTAACGTAAATGATAAAATCTATCTCCTTGTACTATATTAAGATTATCCCATGATTAACTCAAATCAATGCTTCTCTTAATGTGGTGCTGAAGATAAATACCACACAAACACACAAATTAGTAAGAGGGAAAAACCTCTAAGTGAATATGTCTCTAAAATGATAAAAAGGCAGAATAAAAAGACACAGTAAACCGAAATATTGAGGTAATTAAGTCAATTCTATGGTGAGGAAAAAAGAGCATCAGCTACACAGTAACCTGAAAGGAGATGGTAAAGGGGCAGGTAATTGGCCATATCTAGAGCCCTTAACAAGGTTTTTTTTAAAGATTTTATTTGTTTATTTTTAGAAAGAGGGGAAGGGAGGGAAAAGGAAGGTAGGGAAAAATGAATCTGAGAGGGAAACATCAATCCGTTGCTTCTTGTGCAATCCAGGCATGTGCTGTTACTGGGAATGGAACCAGTGACCTTTCTATTTGCCAGACAACACCCAACCGAGCCACACCGGTCAGGATGACAAGGTATTGATGGAAGACAGAAATGAAGGCAACTATGTCAACCGATGTACGTCCGCTCACTCTGACTTTCCCAGGAGTGGACTGAGCCAGCAAAATGGTTTCCTAAAGAAGCTTAGGTACACACATGAGAAAATTATACATCCTTAGGAAAATGAGGCATTTTAGAATAATTATTGATTAAGATGGAACATAAACATCTATATATTAAAAAGGCAAACCTGGTTTATTATATATTCAAAATAGTTTATTAAATTTTGAGTTTTAAAAGAAATTCTTTAAGTTATTTTTAAAGAAAAGTTCAATGCTAATTTCAATTTTTCACCTTTGTGGATACAGTGGGATGTGACTATAATATGATATGGGATGATCAAAATTCTGATGAGTTGTTATAATTTATTTAACTAAGAAGCCATGGTAAATATGTTAAGATGTACAGGAATAAGTACGTATATGAGGTCTGTATGGAAAAAGTCCAGCCATTGTTAGTATAACAAGAATGGTTTGCATGACATCTATATAACCTGACAGCCAGGGAGAGTGGACTGGAATGTGCATGTGTGAACAATGATGACTTCACTGTTCTAGTCAATGGGGGTGGTAGATGCCACTGAGTGAGCATGTGTACTGTGTGGCCATCACATTCAAAATCGCTGAGTGAGTAGAGCAATGAATCTGCATTAAATTTTACGTTAAGTTTGAACATTCCTCCACAGAATCCATTCAGATAATTCAGAAGGCTGCAGCTATGGGCAACTGGTGATTGGCAGCTTCATCACGACAATGTGCCTGCTCATGTATCACCTCTCATGCAGAGATTTTTGGCAAAACACCGAGTCACCCAGGTGACTCAGCCCCCCTGTAGCCCAGATTTGGTGCCCTGTGACTTCTGGTTTTTCCCGAAACTAAAATCACCTTTGAAAGGGAAGAGATTTCAGACTGTCAGTGAGATTCAGGAAAATACAATGGGGCAGCTGATGGCGATTGGGAGAACTGTGTGAGGTCCCAAGGTGCTTACTTTGAAGGGAACTGAAGTGTCATTGTCCTGTGTACAATATTTCTTGTATCTTCTAACTTCTTCAATAAGTTTTTTTATTTTTTATTTTTTTTTATTACCTGGCTGGGTACCATCTGGACAGATGTTGTATATCTTGGCCTCCAGAAGTTTACAAAATGGAAACCATTTCAGTATGTGTACTAATTGCTAATGTACTAATAGGTAGAAATGAGTTTATCACTATTTTCCTTTCTTCCAACTATTTGTAAATTTGTTTTGCCGTTATATTATTTGTAACATGACTTCTAGGTTCATAAGTTCAACCCCTAGCCCCAACATTCCTCCTATGAAATCACTGCCACTATGGCCACGGCCACAGTTAATAAGATACAAGGTACAGAACTTGTCACCTTGTTGTCAATGCCCCTGATTGTATTATCAATCCTTAAGAGAGCAGTGAGTGAAAAGCAAACACCATTGATTATGTCTAGCAGTTACTCATAAGGGTGAAGTTTACCCCTATAACTGCAGGTAAATCTCACTTCATTCCCTACTTCTAGTAAAAATTGCTGTTTTGGGTACAACACTTTAAAGTACCTGTCTCTTTTTCTAGACCAGTCTTCCATGTATATCCAGAGAATGTTTTGTCTTGGGAAAACTCTACCAAAAAAGAGTATCTTGGGAAATTCCAAATACTATATTCCCTTTTTGAAGAGTCACAAAGATAAGTTAGTGTATCAATGACTCTCATAAAAAAGGAACCTAGTTATCTTTGCTCAACTCAGCATTTCCTACATTTATTTGACCGTTGAATTCTCCCCTGCCCATTGCTAATGAAGAGCTGTGAACATCCCTCAGAACTTGTGTTTCCAGGAAGACATTCTGGTAAATGCTTTTCTTGACTGACAAGGGGTGGACTCAATTCAGACAGTCCTTCCAAAGCTTGCGAGCCCTACTGAGCTCTAGGAAGAGGCCATGACACCACACTTAAATGAGTGGAGAAGGAAAGGATTTCTGGGAATCACAAGGTCCCCTGATCAGTGGTAGGTGTGCACTTCCTTAAGGAGCCTCCCGAGGGTGATGGAGCTTCCTGAGGGCTGTGGATGCGGTGGGAGAGCCCTCTGACTGTCGGTTTGCCTTTGCTGTGTTTCTGGTCAGTGTTCCCAGGGTTTCAGGGCAGTTGCATGGTGTGGATGCCACCTGAAATAGTATAAATGCTAAGCTATTATTTTTCAAACATTTTTAAGTGGAGTACATTTTTTTTTTAAATCCAGGTATTCCACAACCAAAATAAAACACTGGATTCCTCTCTCTTCAAAAAGGGTATGCTCGTGTTAATATTTATGGTCAACTTCTTTCATGTAAAAAAAAATAAAGCAGTTTAAAGTTGTTCATAAATTTTGCTACTGGAGGTAGACAAATCTGGCAGGAGAGCATAGATATTTCACATAGTAGTATAAATATAACCCCTAAGTAATGAAACATTTAAAAATATTACACAAAGCTACCATGATTAAATAAAATTCAACCCTTTATGGCTTATACAGTTATTTGCAAGTTCTTTCGTTAGAAAATTCTCTTGATGTGCTGAGTTTCTGGCCTGGTGGGGTTGCTGACAACCTGCTCACTGGTGCCCTCTTTTTACGCTGGGTGGTGAGAATACTTCGGTTTGTGTTTGAGAGAGGGATTTATGTAAATATCTTTAGAACAGGGCATCAGTAAAGCTAGCATGGTGAAGAAGGAAAGTTATATAAAATTTATAAAAATGAGTAAAAAAATAAAAATAATTCACATTCTAAAATGGTTCTTCATCTAGATTTACTATTTTGTCTCATTTCCCCCTCTTTCCACTGTGAGATTCTACTTTGTCTGATATTGTACCCAGCCTGAAAATCCTGGCAAAACACATAAAATAAAAATATTAAATGATGCTTAATTATGTTAAAAAAAGAAAATGCCAGCAACTCCCAAAGCTCAAAAGCAAATGCAAAGGAGGTCTGGATGTCCATCAATAAAGAACATTTGTGCTGATGTAAGAAACATGGGGATCTACTTACTTCCTAAACAAGAAAGAAGCCAAATGATCATGGCTACATAATTTAGATGTTTTTGCTACGTTAGAGTGGACACATTTGGCAATAGACTCTTTCCATCTCTGTCACCCAAGGGACAGAACTGTGAAGCTGGCTTTAATGTAGAAACGCTGAGATGAAGTCCACGGAATAAAACAACTGTCGTGCTCACGCCCTGTTCTTTCCTATTTAAGAGGATCAACTTAATTTTGGAGCAGAAGGAGTTCCTATTGAAAGGCCAAGGAAGACACATTGCAGTAGCGTGAAAGGCCCACACAACAGCTTGGACATATTATCAGAGGCAGCTGGAACAGGTCCTGTAACTGCTTTGTGTCCGCCTTTATTTAGTAGACAGTCCCTGGGCCTCCTCTGTCCCCCAGCCCAGCAGAGCCCAAGGGATGTCTCCAAAAGGAGCAAGAGGATATTGTACCTGTGGTAGGCAGCAAAAATACTCTTGCGCTCCATGCCTGTGAAAGGTCTGGGTATCTGGGACACAGAAACGACTTTGTGACTCCCTCGAAGTGTCTACAAAGAGCATATCTCCGCCAGGACTTATTGATGTAAGAAAAGCTCTGTGACCTCTAATAGATGAAGGGATGTCCTGTGGACACGGTGAGGGCAATTCCCAGGCTCAAGTTTTCCTTGATGGCGAGAAGTCACAGAAGGCCTTCCTGGGATATTTCTCTCCTTTTATCAAGAAGAGGTAATTTCTTAAAACTTGATCTTCTCCTTATTTCTCTGGGTTTTAGGGCCTTTGAAATAAACATCTGAGGGAAAAGATACCAACTAGGAGAAAGGTCAAACCAAAGTTGGTAAGAGCTTCGTCAGTGGGCTCACCCATCTGTAAATACACCCGTCTGCACTGTCCTACAGTTGCCCACTCCGGCGGGTTCTCAGCCCACCTGCTGGGACTTTATGTTCACCCGTGATCCCACTGTCATTTAAATCGCCATGTTCACTGACTACAGAATTGTTTTTCGCTTCTTTTTCTTCTTTGACCTGAAACAGGAAATAAGTTCATCCCTGAGCTCTCAAAACCAGATACAAACATCAAGAAGGAGAAAGAAAAACAAAAAAGAGCTCTGTGAGCCGAGAAAACCTTTTTGCTCAGTCAAAGCAGAGACTTTGTTCTGACAAATAGCCCCAAATTAGAATTGGCTTGCCGGTATTTACTGTAATTTACTGATTCTATTACCAGGCTGTGGTGGTAATACAGATGGAGATCTGGACAATGTGTAGACATTTTTCGTTCCTGGTAATGACAAAGGTCTGTAAGCAACATCCTGCCTCTCTCGAGGTATCTGATTAGTAAAAATTTTTGTGGCTTCACCCTACCACAGGCAAGCACTACATCATTTATGAAACAAAGCTGTATTTTATTTAAAATATTCTCTAACAATCAAGTAAAAGATATCATTTTTGGTTTTTTAAAATAAATTTAGTTTTATAAAACATATCTTTTTCTCCTACTTACTGCAGACCGATGCAAAGTAAAATCTACTTTGTGTTTTTATCCTTAATTATGTTTTTAAATTTTATTGCAGCTTAGATCTTCAGAAATGTCAAGTGGGGATTATTTCTATTGGAAAGATGAATAATTTAAGAGATGTCTGTATTTCCACAGCAATTGTCAAAATAAACATGTCTTTACTCTGACTCCTACAGGTGTGTTATACAAAAGCTCTGTTCATAGTTCTTCCTCACCCCATCTAAGAAACTCAGAGTCCCATTGGTATAAAAAACAAATACTGCACTGACTTGGGGCATGCTGGTGACTTTTAGTCCACTTTTGAAGGCCCACTGTGAATAGCCACTGCATTTGGTTGCCCTCACCATTAAAAAAATTTTTTTTTTCCTTTAAGGTGAATTAAAAAATTCTATTATAAGGGTATCTAGTACTCTTAAATAATAAATCTTATTGTTGCATTTTAAAAGACAAATATAAATGCAAGATAATTAGTTGGATGAGTTGCACAGAAAAGGAAGACATAGGGAAGAAATGATTTGTTATGGAAAAATCTCTACTGAGAATTTTTATTCTGATATTGGAAAGCTTAAATGTTTGAGAAGCACACTCTACATATTTAAGGGGGTCTGACTTTGCATCTGGCAGCATTTCACTAAGCAGAAGTAGTGGAGTAAGTAGACAAGGAAATCATTTCCATCCCCCCCATCCATTGTATTTGCTTAAGAGAAAAATAGAATTTAGGAGTAAGGGAAAATAAGTCGAAATGATCTAAAATAGTGGTAATGACATTTTACATTTGTCTTATACTTTCCAGTTTATACTAATCCATATATTTATTATCTCATTTAATTTTCCCTTTTTTCAGGAAAAATGTTGCCTACTTTACAGCTGAGGAAACCAAATGTAAGAGAAACTAAGTAAATTATAATAAGCAAACAAACAAACAAAACAACTGATATCTCAGAAGCACTTGTGTTCTTAAAGTGTTAAGATGCAGATGGTTCTGGTCAATCTGTTTGTTTCCTGTACACGAGCAAGGACTCAGGCCTCCGTACGAGGGTGACCGCAGCCCCCGAGCTGTAGATGTGCAGCTCAGTGGTCATGTAGCGCTGCTACCAGTTGGCCTTTAATGTGGAATAATTGCTGCTGCTTTTCCTAGGTCAGTCTGTTCAACTACAACATTTCAGAGAAGAATACTTAAGTAAAAGTGAAATAAATCTCAAAGATCTGGCCCAGTAAGATTACTTCTTTAACTGGAAAATTTTGCTCCCTATCACACAAAATGAACATATCTCTGAAAACTTTGCTATAAAGGCTTTTAAAGTCAATAACACTCAGTAAACAAACAAGCCGTGGCTCCCCATGTGTTATATAAAAATAAAATTAAAATACAAAAAGCTTTTGGTTCTACTATTTTTAAGCTCTATCTCTGACTAAGGTTCTATAGGCTTGAGTCAAAAAAAAAAAAGAAGAAAGAAAGAAAAGGAAAGGGTTATATAGTAGGCCATACAGAGATTAGCAATTAGTGAAATTTATGCAACTAGAGTTTTGCTTTTTTCATATCAAGAATTTCCTTCAGAGTTTATACAATCTATTTAAGGCTTATGGATGTTATCAGTTTTTTATTGTTCAAGTGATTTGTAATTCTATGCTGAACTAAAACTGCATCATGTGCTCTAGTCTGTAATTTCTCTTTCTGTGTGTATACACACAGATTTTTCCTGAGTTCCATTTCCAGATTTATTTATTTTTCCTGATTTCCATTTCCAGATTTTACTATTTGTAAGGTCAGGTATTTATTTTCTATCTCCTGTTGAGAAAAAAAAATCAGAGAAAAACATGACTGCAAAAAAAAAAAAAAAAAAGAGAGAGAGAGTAAAGAAAGCAAAACCAAAAACACCCACCCATAATCCTGAATTTTTTCAGGACTAAAAGCTACCCCAGACAAACTCCATGTCGGGGGTGGCACTGACCATCACTGTGTTAGTCTTGCTTCTGCTTTGTGGGCGTCAGGGGCGTGGGGGTGGGTTCCCTCCTTATCCCCAGGAAATAATGATCAACCGACCTACCCTAAATGCAATGGGACAAAACAGGGGTGATCCAGAAAACCTCCCTTCTGTTTATTTGCCAACATGATTTAGAGTAAAAACCAAGAGTCCTCTTAATATCTCACTGTTCTGAGAGTTGAGGTTGTCAGTGCCGGAAAGTAGGGAATTTAATTAAATTCTTTCCTAAAAGCAGCATCACACTTCTCTGCTCCTGTAAACAGAATACAGTATTGTGAATATAATCAAACCTTTTCTTGTTTGGGGGCAGGATGGATGGAAACTGTGTTGGTGGAGTGGAAAAAGAACTAAACCGGGAGTCAGAAGCCCTAGGCTGTCATGGCTGTGACACTTCTTAGCTGTGTGGGTTGGATTTGTGTCTGGAACTTAGTTTCTTTCCCTGTAATAGCAGAGCCAATAGAATACCTCCCTAGGCTCCTGGGGAACCACAGGCAGGATTTGTGTAAAAGTTCCCATGGCCACCCCTGCTACATTCTAACAAAAGTGGTTGTTTCTGTTCCCGGCCTACTGCTTCCTATACTCAGTTTATTTTAGGGACCTTGGGTCTTTCTAGTAGAGCTGGAGGGGAGCCCACGCAGCTGCAGAGCCTCCAGTTGATTCGGCAGTTTCCACAGGCTTCGTGAACCCGTGCCAGGTGGAAAGATCCGGCTCTCTGTCTCCCCTGTGACTCTCTCGTCTTCTGAAAGAGCCTTCTACTTGCTCCCTTCAGTCAATGTCAGCTGTTATTTCTTCGTTCACTAAGAGTGAAGACTGGAGTCATCTTGTATCCGTCTATTTCCATCAGACTGTGTCTTGGGTGTGAAGGATGAGTGCCCGAATTGTCTTTGTTGGGAGTGCCTTCCAAAGTGTGCTAATCCTCCATCATCCAGAGCGGATGACCCTTCCACACACCAAACCCATTTGTTTCTGGGCCCCTTCACGGGACTCAACATCAAATGGAATTCCAGGCATCCGCACAAGCCAAAATGGGGGGCAACAGGGAGGCCCCAGGAACCCTCACAGCCGACCCTCCCAAGAGGGGGTTCCACACTGAGGAGACAGTGCAGGGAGAGGAGCTGAAGCTCCTTGGGACAGGGACAACAGAGGTGACAGACGGATCTACCCTAACGTGGGGGAGGTAGGACATCAGGGCCCCGCACAAACGCCACAGACAGAATGATCTGTGCAGTTAGAAAGCTACCCAGAACTGGGCCTCATTCTGCAAGTGCAGGAAAACTAATTCCACATGGACATGAACAGCATAGTTTCAAGGACAAATCACACACAAAGCTATTATAAAAATAATAATAAGCAGGATAACATGTATGGAGAGAGCAAAAGCATACCAGAAACATGTGTCCACGACCCAGAAAAAATTGTAACGCATTATTTCAAAGTGGGCTGAAAATGATGCAAGACATGAGGGGCATAAATCAGAATTAGAAAAACACAGCAATAAGGTGACTGAATTCAGGAAAGAATTAGAAATAAAAGGGAAAAAAATCAGTTTAGAAATGAATTCTAAACCAGAAGGAACACAGGAACAAGTAAACACAACATCTAATTCCTTAGGAGAAATGGAAAGTATAGAAAAAGAATATTTAAATAAGAAATTAATAAATATTTTTTATTTCAGACAGTTCCATGTTAAAGAAAACAGTACTATATGGAACATTCATGCATTCAGCAAATATTTATTGCAGGCGAGCCACGCGCCCGACACTGTCCCGTGTGCTGCGGCATAAAGAAAAATACCTGCTCTTCTGGAGGAGGGAGACAGACGGTGGGCAGGATGAGTAACACTGTCAGAGGTGGGAGAGCTGTGGAGGGAAACAAATCAGGGAAGAGGGAGAGGAGGTGCTGGGGGTGGGGTGTCCTGACTGAAGCAACTGAAGCCAGATTGAAGGGATTGATGCTGATCAAAGCTGGGTGGTCAGGGAAGGCCTCAAGGAGGAGGAGACAGAAGTCCTGAAGGAAGCAGGCAGGTGAGCCATGCGGATGTGAGGGGAAAGGCACCCTCTCTAGGCTGGGGCACCTGCAAGTGCAAATGCCCAGGGCCAGGGCTGTGCCTGTGGAGCTCCAGGAGCAGCAAAGAGCCCAGTGAGGCTGGAAGGAGGGAAGAAGAAGCGAGCAGTAGGCAATGAGGCCTGGGGGCAGGGGCGAGGTGGGCCAGACCGAGGGAGTGTGTGGACTGTTGCGAGGACTTTGACTTTCACGCTGGATGAGGTGAGGACGGTGCCGGGCTCTGAGCAGAAGAGTGACTTGAACCAAGAATCCCAGAATCCTGAGGCTGCCCAGGTGAGAACTGTTGGGTGGGGTGGGGGTCGGGGAGATGAAGTGCAGGCAGGGAGACCAGTGGGACTCAGGCCTAGTGATCTGGGCTAGAGGCGGTGGTGACACCAGTGAGGACAGGGCTGGGGAGCAGCAAGATGCAGAGGCGTGATGAGATGCTAAATGTAATACTAGCTAACACAGAACTGACCAGGTGGCCCCAGTCACTGCTGAGTGCTTAACTTGAAATTTTGATTTAATCCTCAGAAGAACGCTGTGAAATAGCTAATAACCACTATCCCCATTTTTACAGACAATCCAAAACAACACCTTGACAAAATTGCCTCATAGACTCATAATAGATCATCCATTACTCCAGGTTTTGATGTGCAAGAGTGGTTTGAGGCAAAAAAAAAGTTTTGAGTGAAAATTATAGTGTTTTTAAGATATATCTAGACATGTGAACACTATGTGGCTAAAATAGCTCTATTTTTTAAAAAATAAAACAATGCTTTTTGGATTTAATGATCAAGACTGCTTGACCTAACATGATACATATAGTGAAAATGTAACTCCTTCAGCAAGAAGATACAAGAGACAATGTCAAGTGTCCAAGAGAGACATCATAAAGGATACTCCCGCCTCTGCACGTGTGCGCCCGGACGGTAACAGCCCTTCCAGCAGAGGAACCGTCTCTGCGCCTTAAACCTGGGCCACGAGAGGCGCTAGAATTTCAATTCTGTCCAGAAACACCTGCCGGCCGGCATGTGAGTCCATTTGCCATTAGGGGGGTTACTTGAAAAGTCCATTCAAGACGGGCTGTGTAAATAAGGCAATGTTTTTTTTACCTCCTCAGTGGGTCCCAGCTTTTACAATGTTCAAACTACATAAATTTTAGTGAACAAACTTTTTGTAAGGAAACTATTGTAAGAATCTTATTAAATGCACTGAGGATGTCATCAAAAAGTAGGTTAATTTTCACCTGCAACTAGCTTTTGCTGTATTTCATTACAGTTCTAATGCTATATTTCTATACTATTCACCCATCTTTTTCTTTCTGAAATAATTTAATTTTCTTATTGCAAAAATATATATACAAGTCTAATGCAGTTTTCTTGAAGCGTTCCAGGTGTCCACATAGGAAGGATAATTAAGTACTACATCAATTGGCATAGTTATTATAACAACTCTATTTTATGCATTAAATATGTTTTAATAAAAATGTCAGTCCCTTCCTTTACCATGTTTTAGCAAATTAAAAAAAAGTGGAATAGGATTTCCTTCCTATGGAATCATTAAAAGCACGATCCTTACTTTCTACGAAAAGAAACGACACACTCAGGATCTTCAGTTCTGTTTGCAGTTTGCTGTCCTTTTAGGGGTTCTGCTTTCGATATCAGCAACAGACATAATAGGAGCACAGAAGGCCATCCTAGGGGGCCGTGGCTGCCCAAGCACACTCAAGTTTACTGCAGGGCAGGGTAGTGTATTTCCAGTTTGACTGCAGTACTGGGGGAGAAAATCAATCTCAGTGATTTACTGTTTATTTTGTGCTAAACCCATACACGTGAAGAAGAAAATAGTTATCTGGGTGACTGAGGATCTCAGCCTCTTATCAGAGTTAAATCCTGCACCTGGCTGATATCTGGACACCTGGGGTACGTCGGCAAATCTTAGAGCACTGGGTGCTGCAGGTGCCTTTGGGAGTGCAGCGGCAGGAAGGACATCCAGGTGAAAAAATGTTCCATGGAAAATGGGGTACTGATCTGGTGGAAGGACACTAGCAAGCCTTATTCCGTATTCTTGACCAGCTGAAAAGAACCAATGATTGTCATCCGGCGAGTCTAAACAGTGGTAGAAATTGCAGTTTTTACTATTTTATCTGCAGTACGTATCTTTCACACGAGGAAGTGCCCTGCCCTCAGTCAGCCGGTGACCTTTGCTCCCGCTGTTGGAGTGTTCAGTTGCTGAGTCACTGCATGCTCATTCCCAAGTTTGTTCAGTTGCACTTTTTATCGTAATTAGGCAATTTAGTAAAACATTCTATAAATGGATAAAATCTGGGTGTGAAAAAGAGTTGTCATTTCTACAAAAACCAAGTACATGCTTTGGAAAGACTAAAAAGCGAAGTTGCTAAAAATATAGAACTGCTTTTTGATTAGGTGTTGATGAGACAGTAAAAGACTGGAGGGGAAAAAATCCTTAAAACTGTGGATTCTTTATCCAACTGACTTGCAAGTCTTTAAATGTTCATTCCACTGTAAAGATGTTAAAACTGACGATAGTCATACATGATTTCGGGTGTGGTTTATGTGAGAGTGATGATTTAGTTTTCTAAATGATGGGCTCTTGTTAAACTGCCTTGGCCTGACTTTAAATTGTGGGTCAATATACATTTGTATGTTTTAGGTTAAAATGCATAAGCTTAAGTAATATTTGATTTATGATTCTCCATTTAAAACTAACTTTTTAAAAATATAAATCAACCAACTATTGGCCAATTAAAAGCTCACTAAGGGGCATCTTCTGCACTTTTTCCAGGCAGGGCCTCTGTGTCTCCTTTCGGATTTGTGGGATGAGGCATTTCGGGGGAGCACTTGTGCAGGAAGAGCTGAGATGGTGGGTGATCTCTAGACTTTTCCCTCTGGTCGATGAGTTGGAATGGCAGAAACCCTCCCAGGGTGACTGTGGGCAGAAAGCTCTGGAGGTCCACGGCAGATCCGCCAGGGGATTTCTGATTCCCCAGCATGCAGACTCCCAAGCTCCACAGAGCCTGGAACATGTATAGATGTGAGAGCTGCCCTGCACAGCGAAGTCAACCTAACATTCTTGTTTGCCGAAAACTTAAGGAAATGTCTGACCTTTTTTTTTTGGATGATTTAGGTCTTAAACAGAAACTATAACTTTAAATGCAGTATTTTTTCCAGAGAAAGTTTTCCCCTTTATTTAAAATATACTTAAATGGGCCATGCCCAGAGGGAAGGGGGCAGAGGTAATTCTGCAATATTGTGAGAATAAAATAAAAATGTGAAAGAAGCAGAATGGTCATGTTGTATATAATTACCAGTTTTATATTAGGCTAGTCTGAGAAATGTAAGCCAGCCACAAAGTGTTTGGCTGGCAAAAATGCAATTCAAATGACTGACGTCACTACTGCTTTTGGAATGTACATACTCATTAGGCCTGTAACAATGGTTGCTGGACAACTTCAGGTGCTTTATACCTGCAGGCCCCCCCGCACCTCCCCGCCCGCCCCACTCTCTTTCCTGCTGTGTCCAAATACGGAGAGAATTAGATACACTGAGGTGGAGACTGGGGACTAGGCACTTGGAAGGGAAAGGAATTACTTCCTCAGCAACTTTTTTGTAGAATTAGCAATATCAAAATAAAGACAATTTTTCAGTCACCTAGGATAAATAGTCACCAAAATAATGAATAATCCTGGTGTTTCTTTCTTTTCTTTTTAACACTGATAAAGACACCAACATCTGTTGAATACTTCTAATAGGGGCCTCCACACACTAAAGATGATACTTCCGAGTAAGCCAGTGCTGAGCCTGACCTGAGAGAATGAAACATTTCATTACCAGCTCTGCAGTATGTTTGTTTTCTTTTTCATTTATCACGAAACATGTTTCTCACAAAAGCATATTTAATACGACGATCTTTATTGTCATTGTTTCACTGGAGGTAAGCTCAAAGTATTCGACTGACCACCACCAGTGAATCACACTCTCTGTATTTATTTTTATTGTTTGTAGTTTTACAACTTTATTTGATAGTCAGCAGTTAGTTCTTATCCACATGAGCTGTTTGTAGATTTTTGACAGTGGTGACCAATGTACAGAGCTTGTTTGGTGAATCTTCGTCCTCATCACTTTTCTGGACAAGCGCACCGGGATGTGGTGTGGGCCATCCCTTACTCCTGTGGCCCAGTCAGCCTTGTTGAGCCTGGTGTCAGTGCATGTATCTGGAGTTCTCATCTCCTTTACGGCAACTTTCCAGATCTCTCCGAGTGCCCGAGGGGCACAGTTCTTGAACCCGCTCCATGGATGTGCTTGTGAATGCTGATAGTGTGTCCCTGGTCACTCCCTCACCGGTGGCAGAGTGGCCCTTCTGCTCGCCCCCCTCCTTTGTGGGAGCCATTGCGTTAGGCCCAAGTTGGAAAGAAGCCACGCTCACTTTATATCCTTCTTTGATCCTGCCTTGTTTTGGTTTGAACCTGACAGAAAATGGATTCTAAGAATAAAACTTAAAATACTAAAGCCTTTCCTTTCATCCTACATTTTTTTCAGGGAAAAAGCGCACATCCTGGTAGAACTTCAGAAAACAGAGCCTCTGTACCGTAAGTGGAGTATATTGTTCTGTTATGTATATTCCTACTGGGTGTGTGTTTCAGGCGTCTGTGGCAGTGGAGCTGTGTTAGCCAACTCGGCCCGATGGGGCTCACCCTGTGGGCACCGAGTCCTCCTGCAAAGCCTCCTGTTGAGCTCACAGTATTCGATGGAGTATCCACCTTGCTTTATGGTACTCTCATATAGTTTATTTGTCAAGTCTCCACATTTTGAAGGTCAAATATATTTCTTTTATCTGGAGTCTTGAGAGATGGTAACCATGAGAACTCAGCAGTGAGGTACAAAAGGAATGCCTGCGAGCTGCTGCAGCAGTGGGCTTTGCCTAAGAACGAGGTACAGCCACCACCACCCGCGTGCTTGATGTGCTGCGGCCCAAGGGGAGGTGTGAGGCAGCACCAGGGCCTTCACCTGGAGAAGTCTAGATACAGGGGTGGGCAAAAATAGAGTTACCGCTGTGAGTATGTGAGACAGAGTTTATTCTTGTATTCTTTATGATTATATTACTTATTTGTATTATAACTATAAGCCTAGTTTTGCCCACTCCTGTATATACATGTTTTTTAAAAAATTCCAAACATGACAATAAAGTGCCTTCTCATTTTACCCTTAGCCTAACATGACCTGGCAGGGCATCTTAATTGCCCTTGACTGTCTCTGTAGAAATCTATCTCAAGCAGTAGGAGACTTAGGTATTCCCATATATACATACAACATTAGTAATTCACAGGAATACATGATCTGAGAAGTGATCAGTGTGTTTTTGACCACCAACTCCTGTTTGTCTGCATATGTATATTCAATGGAATGCCATTTCGTTACATAAAGCGTAGCAATGGAAAATTTGCAGGAAAACACGGAGAGTTAGAAACAAGGTGGAGTTACCACACACAAAACAGATGTGAACATTGAGCCATAAGACTCAGAACCCCAGGTCCACACCACATCCAAGGAGACGTTCAGTCACTAGAAAGAATCCAACCCCCGACACAGTGGGAGGGGTGAGCGGAACCGACCGGGGCCTGCAGAGCCCAACAGCGACACCGCGTGGTGCACGGCGCTTACTTGAGGGCGGTTCTGTAGTGGTAGATCGCTTCCCTGTTCCGACCTTGGTCCTTCAGGAAGTTGGCGTAGTTGTAGTGAACCTTGGCGTTGTGGGGCAGAGTTTGAACTCCAGACCTACAATTAATAAATTAAAAAAAAAATCAACAAAGAGTACTGCTTAAGAATGTTGTCAGTTTTCTTCACATTTTACTCAGTGTCATGGATCTGTATTTGGGATGATTATCTCTTTCTGAGTTAGGACTTCCAATGTTTGTGAATTATATGAGATACTAAATCTGCCTACATGGAAAATGATGAAGGTAGGTATGCACATCTAAACGGATATGCTACCTGCTTAGGAACAAAATGCCCTTAGCATGTTAACCTAAGTGTTTGTATGTGCCAAAGGCACACACACCTGAAACCTGGTCACAGCTCTGCCATCTCACCTGAGGCATCTCTGGGAGCACAGCAGGGCCATTTCTAGAGCTGAGGCATGCGTTATACAACCAAGGTCACACTCTCAGTGATCAGGCCAGTCTGGATTTCCTAATTTAGGGCACAGTGGGCAGAAGATGCCATGTCACTGGGTCTGCACAGAGCAAAGCTCGACCCCACAGGGGACAACCACAGCATCAGGCAAGCCCTTTTTCTTTTTTGCCTGTCCATCTGAAAGGGGTAGCTTTTTAGTCACAGAGATTTGAGGAAACAGCCTCAGTTATCTCTGAGAGCACAATAGAGGACCAAAGGAAGAAAAGATTAAACCGTTTTCATAAAAGGAGAATAACCGCAAACCACAACCTCCTCTGTAAAACGTGAGATCAGATGTACCGTGCGGTGCCCCTTTATTCTCTACCTTCTTTCCCTTTATTCTTTCCCACTGGTTTCCGTCAATGTGGGAAACCACGCCACTGGTGTGCGCAAGACTCTCTCCCACTCCCTCCTCACCTGCAGAGTTATCCCTTCCTTCTTCATACGCACAGTTCTCAGGGGTCCCTATTGGAAGGAAAACACATTCCAGACCCAGGGGTGTGCATGGAGACTGGAAAATTCCTTAATTACTCAATAATGGTGGGTTGTAAAGTCGTGCTTGTGTGAGATAATTATCGCATGCCTGGCCTGGCCAGAATGTGCCATGTGTTCAAAAGGCACTTGGAGTTCCAAGCAAATGGAGAGTAAGGAAAACGTCTAAAGGTGTGTACAGCCCAGAGCAGGATTATGAATAGGGGAAAATTCCAGAAGCGACATGGTCTGGACAAATTAACTTTCAGGCATTTGAAAGTCTGCGTAATTCGATATATATGCAACGTACACTATGTGCTAAACACTGTGCTAGCTGCTGGGGACAGGCAGAACTGCTCTGACAAGGAGCTCACGGAAGGGCAGGAAATCTGGGCAGTTACAGAATGGCCTGTTACAGTGGTGGTCGAGGTGCCACGGGAGCGGACGAGGCTTGTCACAGACCAGGGTGACCAGGGTATGCTTCCAGGAGGCAGGGACAGCTAAGCTGAGACTTTAAGAATAGATCCCAATTAGCTTCTAGAGGGGAAGGGGAGTTGGGGAGGAGGGGCAGAATGTCCTAAGCAGAGCACAAGTGGAGAAGGGAGCGTAGGGCTTTTGAGGGACTGCAAGCAATTCATTGTGGCTGGATCTTAGAAGGCTGCGCCTGGGAGTGAGGAGACCCGAGAGGGCTTGGGGATCGTGTTAGAGCTGGGATTTATTTGAACTGCAGAAGGAGTCAGTGGGATGTTTTAAACAGAGGAGTGTGAAAGCTTTCTGTGAAGGGCCAGAGAGTAAATATTGAGGGGGGAGCCATTCGATCTCTGTTGTAACGTGGAAGCAGCTACAGAGAATACGAAAACAAATAGGCGTGGCTGTTTCTATAAAACTTTCCTTACGAAAATAGGTGGAGCCCAGCTGGATTTGACCCAAAGCCTGTAGTTTGCTGATACCCAGTCTGAAGTATTAATTTTTGAGTTTTAGTGAGATCAAGTCCTTCATGAGCCCATCAACTTTCTCCCAGTGAATGGACGACTGGGCATCCTACGTGGCAGGGAGTATATCCCCAGTCCTCGTCTCTCCTCGTGATCGAGGCCATGGTTATTTACCACGGTCCATGGCTACTCCTCAGCAAGTTTTAGAGAATCCAGAAACTGGATATCAAATGAAAAGGATTTATTATGTTTCCCCCTGTATTTTGAAGACTCTGGAGGAAAAATCAATCAGTTTAAAAGTTATGCTAGTCATTGTCTTAATCCATACAAATGTAGGTGCATGGGCGCCCCCCAGGTGAGGATGGGTAGTCACCACTGTCCCTGAGTTTGGATATCAAACAGCTTCTCTTTATTAGGGATGAAAGAAAATTCCTTGCAGCATATGTGAATATTTCTCTTTGCTTACTCAAGGACTAGTTTAGGTTGGAAAATATAAAAACAAAAAATTGAGTAGTCTTTGGCTTTTAAATCAGTTGCTCAAATTCTGTCTCTCCTATTACTAGTTGTATCAACGTGTGCAGACTATGCACTCTCGCCAGGCCTTGGAGTCCTTAGTGTAAAATGGGATTGTAAAGGTTGAGCTGCAATGTGTGAGTCCTTGAGCACACCAGTCCAGAACATGGAAACCCTCATTAATGGTATTAGGACCCGTGGGGCTGGGTTCTCGTGCTTCTTGTGTGTAAGGTTTTTCCAGTGGCAGCTGCGGGGGCACCTGTCGTCTGTGTCGTCCTGAGAACGTGTCAGTCAGCAGGGTCTCTTTTGTGCAGAGAAGCTCATTTGGAAAAGGCTGAAACTTGACCAGAATTTGGATTTTCTCCAAGACAAAGGCCTATGCTTAAGGTGTTCTGTGGATTTGCTTCTAGCCTGCCAAGCAAAACCACCACACATAATTAGAGAGGCCTTGGTGAGGCCTAGCAATGGTCGAGTGGGTTTATAGTTTGGAATAGAGGAGAAAATGGAATCAGGGTCTGTGTGAAAGTGTCACCTTCCTCCAAACTGTTGACATTTCTTCTAATTTTGCGAAGCGGATCATGTTGAAATTGGCAGTCCTACAAGACTGTCCCACCGCCTACTGCTGATGCCAATCTCAAGTCCAAGGTGTTACCTGTTATTCTGACAGACTAGACATTGGAGTTTCCCACAACCCCCTCTTTGAGTTTGATTAATTTGCTAGAGCAGCTCACAGAACTCAGGAGAACGTTTCACTTACTATTTGCCAGTTTATTATAAAGAATGTAACTCAGGGACAGCCAGATGGGACAGCCATATAGGGCAAGGCATGAGGGAAATGTCAGGGAGCTTCTGTGGTCTCTCCAGGTGTTCCAAAAGTCACCTCACTGACATAACAAAAGACACCTTTACCTTCTCATTACTTAGGAAATTCCATGGGGTTTAGGAGCTCATGCCAGGACCTGGGATAAAGACCGATGATATATTTCCTATTATAAATCACAATATCATAGGTAACTTACCCTGGGAATGGAATGAAACCCAAAAGCGAAGGTTAATTTCATAGGCCCTGACACGTTATTACTTAGTATGTTAAAAAATAGAAGGCATGCATGCCCAACTGACTGTTTATTTTCTATCAAGAAAGTGAAATGGTCAAATTTTAAAATCACAAGGTATTTGCTGTTTTTGTGGGCACCCCAGAGTCTGTTCCCCCTTTGTAGCCACACCTGATTTCCTGCTGGGAGATTCCCTCTCTGCCTACTGACTGCATTCTTGGTGAGACTCAGGGCTTTGCTCTCTCTGCCGTAGAGTTCTCCGAGGAGCTCCTTTGGACAAGCCAGTCATCTCACTAACCCGGTGGGGAAGACGGTACGTGGGCTGGAATCAAGCTCAGCTAGTGAGATTCTCTCTACTAGGACTTTGATGTGAGGAGGGACAGGAGTGGTGGGGGTTGGCCCATTTGCTTCAGTGATGATTCAGAGTTTACTGTTGAGCTCCTGTGTTGGTTTGCTAGGGCTACCATAACAAAATAACATGCACTGAGTGGCTTAAACAGCAGACATTTATTTTCTCACAGTTCTGGAGGTTAGAAGTCCATAACACCACGTTGGCTGACTTGGTTTCCTCCGAGGCCTCTCTCCTACGCTTGCAGATGGCTGCCTTCTCATTGTGTCCTTACACGGTCTGTCTTTCTGTGCAGGTGCATCCCTGGTGTCTTCCTGTGTGTCCTGTTCTCCTCTTATAAGGATACCAGTCAGATTGGATTAGAGTCTCCCCAATGTCCTCATTTTAACTTAATCGCCTCTTTAAAAACTCAAATATAGTCACATTCTAAGGTGCTGGGAGTGATGAGTTTTGGGAGGAGGGACATAATTTAGCCATAACATCTCTCATTTCTTGTTTGCTACTAGACAGCTCCCTCAACGTTCCCTTAAATTCTATGAGTGCTCCTACCCTTGCAATATATTTTTTATTTAAGTTATCCAAAGTCAGTTTTTATTTGCTGCTAATTCACACCCAGTATAGGGTAGACTGATAGGCTTATCTAAACCATGGGCTTATTTAAACTCTGACATAGTGGAGCAGTTTGACATAGAAAGGTTCAGTCTTTAAGAACATTTTATTCTTGTCTAAAGTTTGTTGAATTAAAGTCTCCCTTCAATGGCACCTGGTGAGAGAGACATTGATGAGACTGGAATTATTGGGATGAACTGATGAGAGACTTGTGCCTGAAATCACCAACAAAATTTAATTCTTCAGAGCTTCTACTTACGAATTAATTCTGCCACTTACCTGTATAAGCGATGAAAGCCGCCTTTCCAGAAAGAATTGAATGGCATTTGACGAGTTGCATGATAGGCGCGACTCTTTCTCTGGGGCCGTAGGGAAGGGAAAAGATGAGAAGAGAGCTTGGGAAGCAGAGAGACGCTGGGCGCGCTCATTCCACACGACCTCTGTCTTAGCAGAATGAGGACGGCACCTGTGAGCTCCACTCACAATCTTTAGGTGCCTCACGTGCTCATTTCATCGAGGGATCAAAGTCATCCACAGGGTGCAGTGACAGAGGATGAGGAACTTTGCAGTGAGTCCTGGGGTCGGGGATGTGCCACGAGTTAGTGAACTAGATCTAGTTAGTGAACTAGAAATGAGCAAGTTTCGGGGATGTGCTATGAGTTAGTGAACTCATCTAGTTAGTGAACTAGAGATGAGCAAGTTTCGGCCACCACACAGCTGAGGATGAAGAGAATAAATTCACGGGGAAGCAGCCTATTTTCAAGACATTATCCAGCAAACTTTGTGGCTTTTTAGTTTATTTAAAAATTTAAAAAAATGTTTATTGATTTTAGAGGGGAAAGAAGGGAGAGAAAGAGAAACATTGATGTGAGAGAGAAACATCAATTGGTTGCCTTCTGTACATGCCCTGATCAGGGATCGAACCCACAACTTTCTGGTCAAGGGGATGACACTCCAACCGAGCCACACTGGCAAGGCTGTGGCTTTTCAATAGGAGAAGGAACATGGATTAGAGGATTCTTTTCAAGGTTTGGAAACAGTGAATTAAGCACAAGGAAAACCAAGAAAGGCAGGTAAAGGGTAACAGATGGGATACTGGGCACACACCTGAAATGATCAACCAGTGGGTACCAGCTGAAAATGGAAGCAAGAGAAACCAGGCTGACAGAATTGGCCAACTGGGTCTTCACGAGCACAGGCAACTAATTTAGCAGGGATAAATTAGGCACAGATTGGCAGTCTGTTGGAGCTGGGGGAGTTCAAATGGTGTTGAGGTGTAAGCAGACACCGAGTGCAGGTTCCTGTTGTTGGGAGAGTGGAGGACCAGGAACCCCAGGTTGCACAACTGACACCCTGGAACACTCTTTAAAAATGCATTGCATGTCTCTTTCCTCTTTCTGCGTGAACACCTTTGCCAATCAATTGACTGAACAATAAAATAAGACTTACCAGTTTCATTCTGTTTACAACTGATATTATAGCCTAGCTCATCATTAATACTGTCTTCATTTGAATTCACAGACTAAAAAAACCTCCTTACAAACCTTTTCTTCATAAAGCCACTTTAGGACCAGTCCCTATTAGATTTCATATAATATCATTTGAAAAAACTAAAGACCTCAGTGATACTGTATCTTCCATTCATAGCTCTACTAAACTAATCCTTCCTTCCTTCCTTCCTTCCTTTTTTGATTTTAGAGGCAGGGGAAGTGAGGAAGAGAGGGAGAGAAACATCAATGTGAGAGAGAAATATCCGTTGGTTGTTTTTCAAATGTGCCCCAACCTGGGACTGAACCTGCAACCCAGGCATGTGCCCTGACCAGAAATTGAACTGGTGACCTTTTGTTTTGTGGGATGATGCCCAACCAACTGAGCCACACTGGCAAGGGCTAAACTAAAATTTCTTGATTAACAAATATTACAAGACCCACACTGCCTCATTGGCTTGGAAATAAATATGTAAACAAAGAAATAAATGCAAGCAGGTTCACTTTGATCCGTCCAATCATACCTGAATAGGGACATTTGTGACAGCCAAACTCCATCCTAGCTCACAGGAGACACACTGAGGGTGGTGTCCCCACATGGACTTAGCCAAGAGTAGAGGTTGGCTAGTCTGTGCATGAAAGATGCGGTAGCCCATACTGGAAAACAGGGTGGGGAAGCAGGATTCCTTTGGGGGTGCAATGGAGTCCCCCTGAGCCTTCTGTCCTGTGCTCTCATAGAGAGCTATATTTTTTCCCTTGAGAAACATTCACGTATAAGTTCTTTAAAGGGCAGCACTAGTGTGCTTCCTAGTTCTTCATTATTGCAGAGCAGCATAAGAGTTTTGTCTCACTCACTCTAACTGCCCTGGATTTCGGCAGTTCAGACTGTAGATGTTTGGACAAAGATGTGGTGGCAAATGATTGTCGCTAAAATCCCTAATACTTTCCAGTCCCGATGTCACATTTAACTGTCAAGCCTCCGAGTGGAGGTAAGCCGTTGTAAACTGGAGTGAAGGAGTGCCAATGTGAGCTCATTCAACCTTCTCTGTGGCTGTTTTCAAAGCTGAGGTAATAAGCACCTTCGCTCCACAAGGATCTACTTGTTATACATTAAAGGACTGTCTCTCTGGAACTATCGGTGTTGGTTACAGAGGGCAAGCCTCAGAAAGATGACATCATGAGCAGTAATTACCTGGGCATGTAGAGGACTCTCTCGGCCACCATGAAGCCCACCCTGAAGAAGAGATTGCTGGCTGGAACTAACGGGAAAACCAGGAACAGCAAGCCCACTAAAACCTCCTTGTGCTCCAGTCTCTGAAACACACAACGGTGAAGGACAAATTCATTTGGGGTTCATTTCATTCCACCTCACTCAGCAGCATTTAACCAGCTCTTTCATTTTCCAGTTCTCACTGAAGGAATGCATAAGTGAGACCAATGAAAACCTTTTGATCGGTGTGCTGAATTCATCAGAGAAAGCCCTCAGGCTAACACCTTTGCATGTCAAAATATTCACACGTACCCAGCCACACATTTGCCACCCAGAAACATCTGCTGTTTGCATGATATGATCAGGGACCAATACTCCTTGTCCTGGGCCGGCTCTACAGCATCCCTGCTTGTTAGTTCTGTCCCTTTCAGAATCTCTGTCCTCTCCTCCCCCCTTCCCCACCCTGCAACTCATTTTTAGGGAGCAAAGCAGCTGAACAGAGTCAAGTTCACCAAGATATCAAGAAGAGCTATTGTCCTCTCAGAAACAGAATGAACTTATATAACAACTACCACTACCAAAGCCGACCAGGAAAAGCAGAGCTTGGCATAAAGGAAATTAAATGCAAATGGTAAAATCTGGTGCCAAGGAGGGAGATCATTTGAGCTGAGGAGTCTCTAGCACCTCTCAGATTTGGCCAGTAAGCTGGTATTGGTTCCATGAATTTTTTTGGAATCAAAATTTTTACAAAGATTAATTAAACTAAGAAAGTACCTTTCTCTGATATTGTATGTATTAATTTGCGAAGGTTTCCTGTCATATAGAAGTAACACATAATTTCTGCTTATTGCTAATAATATTCTGCAGTGGTCACCGTAAAAACTGTTGGTGTTTTCAGGTGGAGATGTGGGTGAGAGGAAGTGCTTGGCCCCCCCAGATGACGGCCGTGCAAAGTGAAAATGCACAGCATCATGTGTTCATTGGGTTCTTCACATTCCAAGCACACTCTTTATTTCCTTCACGGCAATCATTTTGGTTGAAATGACACATTTACCTGTGCCTTTAATGTCTGTCTTTCCCCATTAGTCTGTAAGCCGGTCAGTTGTGCTCACTGGTGCACGATTTGTGCTTAGCTCAG